>JAOTOM010003012.1:0-129811 GCA_034440615.1 Ashinkailepas kermadecensis | reverse complement strand
TGGCCTGTCTCATCATACTGCTACTACCCGTGGCACCACGCGATTCCTGCCGCGCGCGACATAATGCAGTCAGCGTGGGTCCAAGCAAAAGTCCTAGTGTTAGGAGAAAATAAAGCTAATATTCGTGGACAGGATTCTTCAAGCTTTCCAATGAATTCGACTTTGTCCTATTTTGATGGTATTTAAGATCGAAAATATCGTGTGGAAAACACGGAAGTTTGGCTGTGGAGCCTACGGGACTGAGCAATTGTCCAGCCCATGTGACGTCACCGGTTGCCAAACGATATTGGAGGGCCCCGCTTCTGGCCACCCTGAAGCAGAGCAAAAGCAGAGTTATTGTGACAGCTATTCTGCCCAGGGCTGAAGTCTCCCCTGAGTGGAGCTCTAGGGCACTGGTAGCCAATGCCAGGGTGGGTAGCCTCTGCAATGAGTTAGGTTTGACCTTTGTTGACAAGTGGTGCAGGTTTTATGGTTCATGGGACCTCTATCAAAGTGATGGCCTGCACTTCTCCGAGAAGGGGGTGCAAGTGTTAAGTAAAGTGTATGAACATGTCCTTCAGGGAAACTAGATAATGGGGTGGGGAGGGAATAAGTGGCATTACCATCTCATGAATATGCCAATAGTGACAGCATAGGCAATAGAACCTCACAGTCAGCAAATAGAGATGGCAGTAGATCAAGGGGGCAGAGTGGTAGCTCATCCAGAGATGATAAAGCTACTCAGCATGAAAAAACCAAAGATGGTTATGGAACATTTCTTAAGTGTATGATGCTTAATGCTCAGAGAATTCGATCCAAATTTGACGAGTTCAAGTGTTATGTTGCTGATGAGGAACCAGATTTTGTTTGCATTACTGAGGCATGGGTCAGTGAGGGGTATTTTGGGGATAACTTGCAGGACTATGAGATCCAGGGATACAATATGTTTTCATGCAATAGGGGGTCCAGCAGTGAAAGGGGGTGGTGTAATGCTCTATGTGAATAGCTTATTCAGTTCTCAAAAAAGTATCAGATGGGGTAAAAAAATGTGTCTGTGGAGTCCATTTGGCTTGATGTTTCTGTGGGAAAAGGCAACAGCAATAAACTGAGAATAGGAGCTTTGTACCGATCAGGAACCTTGCCACATTCTCAGCAACTGGAGCTTGATAAGGTGATTTGTGAGGAAATCAGTAGAAACTTTCAGAGGAAATGCCTTATTCTTGGTGACTTTAATCTAAAAGGATATGAAAATGTTGGTGTTGGCTCCCCAGCATGTAAACTGTTTAGGAAATGCCT
Source organism: Ashinkailepas kermadecensis (assembly GCA_034440615.1). Lineage (NCBI taxonomy): Eukaryota > Metazoa > Arthropoda > Thecostraca > Neolepadidae > Ashinkailepas > Ashinkailepas kermadecensis. The sequence goes on along the minus strand of JAOTOM010003012.1, from coordinate 128,536 downwards.
TGAAGAGGACCTGTTCTTACACCAGTTTGTAACAGAACTAACTAGGCAGGGCTCATTCTTGGACCTTGTCTTCTCGGATTTAAGTGATTTAGTTCAAGACTTGACTGTAGGAGAAACTCTGGGAAGAAGTGACCATAACATAGTGAGATTCAAGGCACATGTAGCAGGGACAATAAAGGATAAGTCGGCAAAGGTTCCAAATTTTAACAAGGCAGACTTTGACTGCATGAGAGCAGCTTTAAGTGCCATAAAATGGGAAGAAGAATTATCCGATTTAAATGCCTGTGAAATGTGGGAAAAGTTCAAATCTTACTTGAGGGAAATTCAGATTAGACATGTCCCCCAAAAGCGAAGGCGCAAAAGAAGAGTAGGAAAGCCAGCATGGCTTACACCAGATTTGACAAAAGCAATTAAGGCTAAGAAAGATGCATTTAGAGTATTTAAGTAAGCTTCAAATATAGTAAATCTAAGGTTGTATCAAAAAGCTAGAGATGCTGTGAAACAGAAAACCAGAGCAGCAAAGCGAGCAAAAGAATTGGATTTGGCTAGGAACTGTAATGGGGACAGTAAAAAGTTCTTTAGTTTCTACAAGCTAAGTAAAGTTTCAAGCACAATTGGTCCACTGGAAGTAAATGGGATTATATTGAGTGAGGATAGTGAGATGGTTGAGGAATTGAGCAAGCAGTTTAAATCAGTGTTTACATTGGAGGATGTGACAAATCTGCCAACTGTGAACCACAGCCCAGCAACAGGTGATCAGTTACATGATGTTGATTTCATTGACAGTGATGTTGTTTTGAATTATGTCAGGAAAATAAAGCCAAACAAGGCAGCAGGACCTGATGGAATTTATGCTAGGGTATTGCAGGAAGCTGAAAAAAAGAATTGGCAATTCCACTCAGTATAATATTTTGTAGATCAGTTTCACAAAAGGAAATTCCAACCGATTGGAAAAGGGCAAATGTAGTTCCTATTTTCAAGAAAGGAGAAAGAGGGAAAGTTGAAAACTATAGGCCAGTAAGCCTCACATCACTAGTCTGCAAGGTACTTGAATCAATTATCAAGGATAAAATAGTTAGTTTTCTGGAAGGAAACAGAGTGATTCAAGATATTCAACATGGGTTTAGAAAAGGGCGATCGTGTCTCACAAATCTCTTGGACTTTTTTAATTTTGCTACAGAACAATTTGATCAGGGAAATCAGGTTGATGTAGCATATCTTGACTTTAGCAAGGCCTTTGACAAGGTACCTCATAAACGGTTAATGATGCAGCTTCAGGCCCATGGTATTGTGGGTAACATCCTAAAATGGATAGCGTTGTGGCTTTCAGATAGACAGCAGAGAGTGATGCTAAATGGTACAAAATCATCATGGCAAAATGTTCTTAGTGGAGTCCCCCAAGGGTCAGTACTGGGACCACTATTGTTCATTATGTTTGTAAATAACATTGAAAGTGGCCTAAGCAGTAAGGTTTTGAAATTTGCAGATGATTTGAAGGTCTTTAGGGCAATAACAGGGCACAATGAGTAGGTCTTGCTGCAGAAAGACTTAGACGAGCTTGTGAAGTGGTCCGAAAAATGGCAAATGAAATTTAATTTTGATAAGTGCAAAATCATGCATGTAGGTAGGCAGCATATCAAGGCTCCATACTTGATGGGTGGCCAAGTACTATCTGTGACTCAGCAGGAGAAGGACTTAGGTGTTATTTTTAACACAAAATTGGGGGCATCAGAACAGACCAAAGAAGCCAGGAAGAAGGCACTAAGAATGCTTGGGGCAATAAATAGGAATGTATCATACAAAAGTGAGGAAGTCATCAGGAAGCTTTATTGTGCATATGTCAGGCCACATCTGGAATATTGTGTCCAAGCTTGGTCCCCTAGTTATGAAAAAGATTGTTGGCTTTTAGAGAGAGAGTACAAAAGAGGGCAACACAAATGGTGAATGGTATGGGCAACCTGGCATATGAGGAAAGATTGAAGAAATTGAATACGTTTTCACTTAGATATAGAAAGCTGAGGAGATCTCATCGAGGTCTTTAAATTTGTTCATGGTCAGGAACAGGGTTATCTCAGGGAACTGTTTGAATTTAACAGAAATGATGCAATTAGAGGTCATCAATTCAAAATTAAAGTTAATCACAGCAGGACAAGGTTAAGACAGTCCTTCTTCACCAACAGGGTAGTAGAACACTGGAACCAGCTGCCAGAAACCATTGTCAGTCGCAACACACTGAACTTCTTTAAGAACAGCATAGACAATCATTATAAGAATAGGGGGCTTGTTTTTCTGTATTCCAGGGAGAGTTGATCAACACATTTGATGGACAACTGGTTCAGTGTACAGAGTGCAACCAAGAAGGGCCCTTGTGGCTTATAGTTGCACTGATCTTTTATGTCTTTATGTCTAATTCAAAGCTTTGTGTTGGTATTGTTTTGCTCACAACCTGAAATGTAGGCATTTGTATAGAAAATGAGTGGTCCCATCATCTAAGTCACTTTCATAAACATTGCATCGAAATGATACATTCCAGGAATTAATAAAACACCTTAAAACACAAATTTACCAAAATGAGCAGTAACATCATGTTCATCACTTTCCTAAACATTGCATGGAACAAAAATTTATCAGAAATTACCTGAAGCTGTAAATTTACCGAATGGTGTGCCAACCCCTGGACGGAAATGCAACACTAGGTGCACCAATCCTGGGCAGAAAGGGCACTAAGAGCAGTGGAATGAAAATATGAATAAAAGTAAACTAAAAACAGCTCTTCTTGAAGCCAACGTGGTAGTTATGTGATATTAACATGGAAACCCTGAGCACAAATAAAAAAAAGCATGGACTGGACTTTTTCAAGCTTACCTGCCAACTTCTTCAACTACTGTTCCTTTGGGAATTAAATATCAGCAAGCTATTTATTAACTATTTAAAATCACACCAATCCGCAGATACATCAGAATGTGCGAAGTACAAAAACGAATCAGTACGACGTCACATGAGGTTGGCCTCCGGATTAAACACTGCGCGCAATTGCGCCACAAATGTCTTACCTCCGTCACATTTGTCACTGTAACCTCAAATTTAGACTATGCGCTGGAATTTCTGTAACTGGAATTTTTTCTTTGGATGTTACGATTTTGGATGTTCTGAGGAACGCCCATCACGATTTGTGACATTTAATGCGCGCTAGTGTCTATCGATACAAATCGACGCCCCTGCCTTGGATAAAAAAATAGAAACAATAATTTAGCATAAAGACATAAAGACATAAAAGATCAGTGCAACTATATGCCACAAGGGCCCTTCTTGGCTGCACTTTGTACACTGAACCAGTTTCCCACCAATCTGTCAATTAACACTCCCTGGAATACAGAAAAACAAGCCCCCTATTATTATAATGATTGTCTATGCCGTTTTTAAAGATGTTCAGTGTGTTGCTACTGCTAAGCACTATCAATGTATATTCTGACAATTTTTTAAATTGAACAACGGAACCCAACTTACCCGAACCTAATGTCAGCTGCTTTTGAAGGAAAATCTCCGATTTTAATTTATTTTTGAAAATGATTGAATAATTTTTCCAAGGTAAACAACTAAACTAGCCTAACCTAGCCAAATCGGTATTATTGTGCTGGTGGTAACAAGACAAGTTTTTACTCACATTTGCCTCCATATAGCAAGCAAATGGGTTAGGTGTGGTTAAGTTAGGTTAGTTTAGGCTTTTCAAGTTGGAAAACTTTTTTTAAACATCCCAAAAAAGTTTCCCCAAAAAATGCAAATTATTTGGTAACCTTGCAGTCTAAGGTGTTCTTTTTTTCCTTTGTAAGAAAAAAAAATATGCAGAATACCATGTTTATGAAGGTGACTAAGATGATTGGACCCACTTATTTTCTGTGCTTACTTTTCAGGTTGTGAGCAAAATAATGCGAAAAAGGCCTTGAGTTCGTTAGCATAGCGTAAACATAAATGTTTTTTTTAATGCAACAAAACCTAACCTAGCCTACCCTAACTTATCCTTTGAGAACGAAAAATTAAACTAAATTAAAATGTCACTTAATTTATTTTCTGAAAATTCTCAACCTTAAAAAGAAACCTAACCGAGCCTAACCTAACCTAAGCTGATTTTGAATTTAAAAAAATATTTTTTTGTGAACATGGTTGTAATTTTTTTCGGAAACTTTTGGGTATTATTGTGCTTTAAAGTGGGAACAAGAAAAGTTGTATGAGCGCTGTATAACCAACGCAGTAAATGCGGCCGTAAACCCAAATAACCAACCAACCAACCCAGAAAGATGTAAGCTGTACTACTACAGTGGAGGGAATTCCAGCTATTTTGTTTGTTTTTGCACACAATTTTACATTTTTCAGCAAAAGGTCGAGTCAGTCCACTATCTAATCCAAATCTGTTTCTATTCAGTACAAAATGTGCTGGTTAACATCAATGTTTCTACTTAGCATGGTGCTTTTCATTTTTCCCTTTAGCTTTCTTATCAGCATAAAATAGCATAGGTTATTGGGGGGGGGGCCCAAATCAACATTGGGGGGGGGGCAAGATCAACATTGGTGGGACCATAGCCCCCCCAAAGGATACAAATCGACGCCCCTGCATACATGCATGATTTTGTACTTATCAAAATTTAATTTAATTTGCCATTTTTTGGACCACTTCACAAGCTCTTCTAAGTCTTTCTGCAGCATCGCCCCTCTGTGGTCCGAGATCATGTCGCTTCCCGTACCAACCAATGCGGCAGTGGAATCCCATTTCCGGATCATAAAAAGACAATTGCTCAAAGCACGCACCCGCCTCCATCCACCAGACCTAATTCGGAAACTGGTCAACTCGGAAGCTACCAGAGAGAAACTCGATCACAAACCCAGGAAGCCAGCACCACGAGGACGGAAGAGAGCACAAGACGATGACTCAGAAACCCAGGAAGAGCGGTGGGCAAAAAGAAACCCAGCCAAGAAACCCACATGGTACGCGAAAAACAAGCCGCCGTCATGCCTCAACATCGAAAAACCAAGGCACCCACAGAATACCACGACACCCATCAGCCAGTCACCACCGGTCAGTCAAGCACCGTCCATCAGGCAGTCATCACCGGCCAGCCAAGCACCACCGATCAGAGAGTCACCACCGGCCAGCCAAACACCGCCCATCAGCCAGTCACCACCGGCCAGCCGCGCACCACCCACCGCCTCTACTCCAAAGTCCGACGCACTCGATTTAACCAAAGACTCGAAAACAACCAGCGCGGACTCATCGTCTATAATAGATATCGTGGAGTGTAGCAGCTTAAACACGGGGTATACTTCATTTGGTAGTGAGGGGAACCCCGTGGTCGTTGACGATGATCACAGCCACCCCGGTCGACCGGAAAGGCGATGGGATACCATAAACTGCCACCAAGACGTTCTGCAGAGTCTCGAGCCGAAGACCTGGCTCGTCGATGAGGCGATCGACAGTTTTTGTCTCGCAGTGGCCAGTGAACAGTGCGGCGGGGTGGTGAGTTTCGGCACCCACTGGCTCACCGCAATGCAGTGCGGGCGGACACTGCCCCAGATAATGGACTGCCTGCAGTCGAGGAGCGCCGAGGACGCCCGGGTGTGGTTGTTACCATACAACCGCTGCGGCAACCACTGGGCGCTATTCATCGTCTCCTTCGCTCATAAGGTGGTCGTACACCTCGACTCCTTATACGGACATCCCGAAAAACAGACGGTGGCCTTACTCCAGGCAATCGTTGAAGCCGCCAACAGGCTCAGAAACAAACAAAAAACACCATTCATCAGCAACTCTTGGTTCCGATGGCGGCTAGTCAATCCCGCCTCTGTTCCTCAGCAAATCGATGGATATTCGTGTGGAACACGCGTATGCTACTACGCTGAGGTGGCCGCCACAGCTCTGCCCTCGGCACCATTTTCGGACCCGAAAATGCGGGAGCACATGATGAGGACCATCAAAAATGCCCACGCACAGGTAAATAAGGGTGTCTGAAGCTGTGACATTGTTGAATTAAAATAACAACTAGAAAAACGAATAAAGGCCGGCCCATGAAATTGAAGAGAAGGTAAATAATTTATCAGACAAATTATCGATAAGTCCAAGCTAGTAGTTTGTACATTTGCTCAATGCTACTCCTCAATAGTTTCATGCTGTCTCCATACCTGAATAATGCAGTGAAGCATCAGATCAATTCGGACGGCTTTCCTCTTGCAACTAGGCAGGGGCGGATCTTGAAATTGGCCAAGGGGGGCCGGTCTGAGGGAGGCCCGGCCCGAAAATTCGCGGCCTGGTGCCTCCACGGAGTAGGATGGGGCGGGGGTGGGAAGCGATGTCTGGCGAGAGCCCGTAGGTAGTGTACGGAGGCCCGTTGGCAGTGTTTAGGACCCGATTCTTGGGGGGGGAAGCGACTTTTCGAGGCGGGGGGCCGCGGCAGAGGGGGGCTATAGCCCCCTCTGGATATGCCCCTACAACCAGATGTTTTTGATTGGTTCTTAGTGTTTCTTGTACATAGTTTGGCGGGAATAGTTAGTGCTATCGGAAAATCTGTGGCTTCAGGTGTTTTATGAATTCCTGCAGTTCTTTTCTCCAACGTAATGCAAACAAACCAGATCAAGATGGTGACCACTCATTTTCTTAGCAATTGCATTCTTTTCAGTTGGCAACAAAATAACACCAACATAACAGGCTTGGAGTTAGGCAATATAGGTTAAAAATGTTCTTAAATGTAACCAAATCCAACCTAACTCAGCCAGTCATATATGTATTCACGAAACGTGTTACACACATTTTACCCGCATGAAGCAAACAGAGGGTATAGGTTGGTTAGGTTAGGTCTTTATGTAGAAAATTTTCAACTTCTTTTAACATTTTCCAACTGACATGTTATTTTTAACTATGATAAGCTAGTTTTGGTTAGGTTTCTCAATTTGATATATTATGCATGAATATATTTTTTTCTCTCCAATTTTAAGACTTTTTCTTACATGGGAAGTTAGACTAGTGTAGGTTAGACTATGTCACACCTTTCTTTTATAATATTATTTTTGATGCAACATTACCGAACTCAAAGCCTATTTTTGTTATTGTTTTGCCTGCCAACTGAAAAGCAAGCATTTGCAGAGGAAATGAGTGAACACATCATGCTAACCACAGTCACAAACATCACATCGGATAATTAAATCCCAAGAATGCACAAAGTATCTTCGAGCACAAATTTACCGCTCAGCCTAATGTCCATTTTCAGAGATTAAAAAACATGCTATCAAAAACGGGTAATCATTTCAAACAAATTTGTTGGCAAAAAAATTACATATACACAATCTGACCCAACCTAATCTATAACAGCCTAGCCTGATGTTGAAGAGAAATAATTTCCCTTTTCAAGTTCCAAAAAGAGAGAATTTTCAAGCATCAAAGACATTCCAGCCTAACCCAAGCAAACGTGACCACTTTGTTTGCTTGGGGTAACTCGTGTGTAAAACTTATCTCGTAAACACTCTAAAGCACAATGATACCAAAACGAAGAAGAAACAACAAGGCAAAATTGTGTTACATTACCTTACATTATGCTACGTTCAGTTAGGCCAGATGAAATAGTTCATAACCAAAGAAAAGGGCAAATTTGTACTTTAAAGTGTTGATGAATACTTTGATATTTTTCCAATGCAGCATTGATGAATATGACTGAGACGATGTGACCACCCCTTTCCTCGCCAAATGATTCTTTTCAGCTATTGAGCAGAATAATGCTGAAAAGGAGTTTTGATTTAGGTAACAGCATTTTTTAAAGCGCAACAACCAAAACTAACCCAGGCTAGCCTAACCTCCCTTTTCAGAACAAAAATAACCCCAAAAAACTGGGGAAATTTCTAACATTTTCGTGTTCAAATTTTCCAAATAAAGAAAAACCTGTCCTAACATAGAGTAGCGGACTTCTGAAAACAAAGAACGTTCAATTTGGTTATAAAACTTTAAAACTATGTTCAACTTAATTGTCCTACTTAAAATATCCTAACCTACCCGAACAAATTCTTAACAGCTTCATTTCCTTTACTAACGTAAAATGTGGGTAAAACCTGTCTGGTGAGTACCTTGGAGCGCAATAGTACTAAAAAGTATGCACTCCCCACCAGAATGAATGCTTATATTGTCTCAATCACATTCAGAAATATGCTCCTACATTTCTTTTTGAAATGTCATATCAACCCACAAGAATAATGTACCTGGGAGCTTTTTGGTAAATGCACAAGTTATGGCACGAATTCGATTATGAGAAAAACATGTTTGAATATCATTCTCATAACTGTGATTAAGCTGCTACCAAGGTCAGATCAAGGAAATTGATCAATGACCCTTGTTCTGGAGTGATGACATCTGGGAGTGCCATTGACTGGGAAACTCATCGAGTGGCGGCGGGGGTGAGCACTCCATATTCCTGGAGGGGCTTCTTTTCCAGTGGAAGGAGCATCACATGGGTATCGAACGGCACGTTTCCCTAGTTGCCACCCTAGATCTGCCACTGGTGGTCACCTATATCTGGCATAAATGTTCGCTGTTCAACTGGCAAGCTAAATATGGCCAACAGCATCCTGCAACTCCAGGTCTTTAGTGAAGCCATACATGAAGAATAAGGGGTCAATTTACATTTACATACTGAAACGGCATATTGAGAACAATGTTCCAACAACGCTGTTCATAACATGATTAAAACAATGTGACCACTCATTCGTGTCGCAAATGCTCGCTTTTCAGTTGATGAACTACTGCAACATTCTTTGTCCACATCAGGGAAATTGGTCTGCCCTAAACGTTGCAGCATGGTTGAAGCTGCAAACATTTCGGATACCTCAATGAGATGGCCATTGGTGCCCTTGTCACTTGAGTACTTAGGTGGAGCACATCAATGCAATCTGACCTCTTCAGAATTCACTGACGGCTGTCTCAAGCAGAATGGGAATTAATGTGCCTGCTTTGGAGACTAGGTCTAAAAACATTTACCCTTCAGGTTCAAATCAGGTAACATGGATCTTGTGCATATATCTTAAAAATAGAAACGGTAAAACATGATGGATATGGCAAACATCCAACATGCAGTTATTCTAATCACCAGTGAACTTGTGTGATAGTTTTGTATGAGTTGTGCTGTAGTGGCGTTCTTGTTGCCAATCTCAACAATCAGCTCTGTAACGGTAGCTGGCTCTCCTGTACACGGGACAAATCAAAAACATGAGGCAAAGCATTTTAAACAAATGTAAAACAGATCAAGAAAGTTAACCACGCAGACGCAGCGGAACAAGTTATTTTTTTTTCCATCAGATAAATAGGGTTGGAGCGCGAACGCAACCTACCCCGCTAACAAAAATTGTACTCCCGAGTTACCCGCATTTGGGGTAATCGCAGGGGTCAACCCAGCCGAAGTGCAATGGAAGGGCCTCGCCCTGGGGGAACCGCCTTATTGATCACGGTGTCCCCTGAGCCAGGTAAGTATGAGTTGTGCTCGTCGGATTTTCGCTTACACGGATATCCGATGGAACGGTATCATCTGCTTTTCGCTCATAACCGCTCATACTTCGATTTTACAGCCACAAACGTGTCATCACGACAATACATCATATATGGCAGGAATTTCGGGCAGAGGCACCACGATTTTAATTTCGACTTATAGATGCCGAGTAATTGGAGATATTAAAACAACTGAGAATGAGTTAAACGCCACTGCCCTCTAGTGGCATGTACTGTATTACAAGTAGGTTCATTTGCCGGTGATCGATAACCTGGTAAATACTATCGGTTTCACTTTTCCGCTTTACATGCACTTTGCCTGATGGGTATTTCAACCAGGAATTCTTTTACTGCAACGATAATTAGACGAAAACTGCAGTAGCCTACAGTATACTCCACAGTAGCTTTGGTCGAAGCGCCCTTAAACCCAAATAACAAACAATACTCCACAGTCTTGGTCGAGGCACAGTCACTTTGGTCAAGGATATTGTTCTTGCTGGCAATAATTGCATCAGACAGAATTATCGTGGCCAGAGCAACCACCCTGGCCAATTGCCTGGCTGGAACCACAGTGTAAGATTAAAGCATGATTTTGCACGCAGGGCATTTATTTGCTGGAGGTCTAGTGGTTCTCCCAGAGATGGGCCCCTAGCTCAGCACATGAGACAAACCCGCCTCTCATTCAAGTATGCACTGAGAAAATGCAAAAGGGAGCAAAACGCAGTTATGGCCAACAAATTGGCATACTCATTCCTGAACCATTCCCCCACTCGTTTTTGGACTCAGATTAGTCAAGAAATGTGATGTGGCATTCCACTTCCATCGAGCTTCGGCAGCTTCACGGGTAAGGAAGATATCGCTAACATGTGGAAAAAACATATTCATTCCATTTTCAATGATGACAGCTGCTCCAATGATGATGTTGCAATCAATCAGTTATTGCTAGAGCCTGCATATGATATCCCCCCGATAACTGTTGAGGATGTAAGAAAGTCAGTGGCCAGGCTCAAAAGTGGGAAAGCTCCTGGTTGGGACTCCATAGCTCCTGATCACTTGTTGCATCTATGGCCAGGTGTCTTGTCCATTCTGACTGTCCTGTTCAATGCAAGTATGAACCACTGTTTTCTGCCAGATGATTTGATATTTTCCCTGCTGGTGCCCATCATCAAGGACAAAAGTGGCCCATTGGATGACACATCAAACTACCGAGCAATAGCTCTCTCTACCAGCATATCTAAAGTGCTGGAGCTCATCCTTGTAGAACGGCTAGAGCTAGGGTGGTGACTTAATTTGAAATGTTGGTCACTCGCATCTCAAAATGTGCTCTGAACGATTGTGATCGAAAGTACATAGAGCATTTTGTTTAAAAAATGGGGCATATGGTATGAACATGGCCTTCGAATGAAACCGTGTTCCCCAAAAACATACATTCTCCCTAATAGAATCTCCATAAAATGTGATCCAATGTTCAAACTGTAATATTGTATGCATACTGGTATATCGGTGCCAATTTATATCTCCATGCTTCACTTACGTTTGGAAAAATTAGCCGAAAACCGTAAAAAAACGTGAAAATGGTTCAATTCATTTTTTTGTAGTGATAGTTGAGCAAAACGTGCACGATTACATTTAGTACGCTAAAATAATATTTCATTTTAAGTAACCGGGTTATAAGCATAATCCCAATAAATATTATAAATGAGTGAAGTTATATACTTCTTAGTATTCATTTCAACATATTTTGCCTAATGAAGTGCGACGTTTAAGGCCACAAACTGCAATAACAGTGTTCGATAATTATTTTTTGCACGTAGCAGTCAGCTGTTGACAGAGTGTTTGGTGCCGTTGCCATGGTTGCCTAGGCCATGTTGTCTGCAAACTTCGTGTGGATATTCCTCGCCGCTGCTCATATTCGGCTCCTAGGTGATTAACCACGTTATCAATTTTGTCAAATGAAGTAAAACCAGACTCCAACAAATTGAAGCAGACAGCAAGCAGGTTTACATCCTTCATGCGTACCTACAGCGCCATTAAACTGCCGTTTCGCCACATCGTGCTGCTGGCGTTGCGCTGCTCGGCGCCAGCGTAATTTACCTAACTTACCTGCTGACGGTTCCAATTGCAATGGCTTAGTTTGCTCCATAAATTATCTCTCCGATGAAAACCGACTTGCTTTCCGCTGGCAAGTGTCTCTAAATGTACACAAAACGATGGGGGGGCTGTCGGGGGAGCCACTAAGGCAAGCGTGGGCGCCATGGTCCAGAGGGGCGAAAAAATGAGAGCGGTGGGCTCCTATGGCCAGGTGGGCGTCTACGGCGCCCACTTGGCCTGCGTATAGCTACCGTGGCGCGCGTATAATAAATCACCAACCTTTGCACAGTTAACACCAAATACGTGATATTGTTCACCATTTCGGAAGCAGATGCCCATGTGTGGTTCTGTCTTCAACTACGCGTTTATTTGCTGTTTATTGTCGTCTTTTACTCTATTTTACTTCTGTTTATCCTTTTATCGTCTTACTTCTCCCCTTTATCTCATGCCTCCCTGGTCCATACATTTCCGTTTCGGAACATTCCTAGGTACATTTCCATCTTGCCAAGATCCCTTCCGCATTCCCAGCCGCTTTGTCTCTTTTCAGGCCGGTAATTCGTCATGAGGGAGGTCCGGTCGCTGACGGTGAAAACTTTGGACACCGAGACCTACGGAGAGCGTCATGACTTCACGCCAGGCCTGCTTCCCATCGAGGAGATCATCGAGCTTATGCTAGCTCACGCTCGCCCCCGCGCTGGCCAGCAGACTCTACGTCGTGACGAGGCAGCTGCGCTAATCGCCGACGGAGTCACAGAGCACTACACCTGGTGCAACATCTACACCAAGACCAGGACAAACATTAAGAACATGATCTTGAAGCTCTTCGACGAGTTCTCCACCCTGATCAAAACGAGGACAAACCGAAGAACCGAGTCCTGGCTGGAGAACCACGTCAAGCCCTTCAACAACCGCGTCAAGACGACTCTCTTCGAAGCAGCCACCAACGACCGAGAGGCGATCAAGAAGCAGGAGGCTCTGTACGGGGTCAAGATGACGGAAGAGGAGAAAGCATTTCTGCAAGATCAACGAACCGAGAGGAAAATGTTCTGTGACGCGGTGGTTGACAGAAAGTGGGAGAAAATGATGCAGAGGAGAGAGAGGACTGAGGCGGGGATGGCCAAGTTGAGGGAAAAGGAGAAGAGGGGGATGGTGGCGTCAGACAGGCAGAGCCCGGCTGAGGGTGACGAGGCTGAGACTGACGAGCCGAGCACGCTGACGAGCGCTGAAGCAGACGAGACTACCATCGAGTACGAAGCGGACGAACCAAAAATGAAGAGGAGGCGTGTGTTTGGCCTGAGAGGAGCTGACACGGATCTGCCTCAGCGCTGGCAGCACATCCGCACTAGCGAGCGCAAGGTTAGACCAGAGTACTACCGAGTGGTGGACAAGCTCATGTCGAATTCTCACATGTCACTCGCGCAGGCCACAGCGGCCGTGGTGGAGGTCGGCAGAAACATGTTCAGCCTCAAGTGGAAGTACCACGATGACGACGAGCAAGTGATTGACATGGACACCGCACCTCACAAGAAGAACAACATAACAATGAGCAAGGCCATTGAAGCCTTCACACTCTCAAAGATCGTCCAAAAGATGCTCGACTCGGAGGACAGGGCCACCATCACCTACCACGACGACGGCAGCAGGACACAGGGAACCGGAGCCTACTCGGTGCAAGGAATCACTGCCAAGGGGCAGTACTACGCTCTTCCAACCCTCAAGATCGCCGCTGAGACGAGGTAGAACTTGGCAGATCTAAAGATGGCCGTCCTGTCTATGCTCGCCGTCTGTGGAGGGGTGACAAAGGAGTGCCTGTGGGAAAAGGTGGACTTTGTCATGACAGACAGCGTTAGTCACAACATGGGCGTAGACGACATCGTCGCCCAGAAGCTGGAGGTGAGCCACATCCCTGACCACCTGCTGTGCCACGTGCATCCCAGCCTGATGTAAAACGGCTCTAGTAGAGCCGTTTTTACATACAAATGAAGCTCAGTTTGGCTTCAAAGCCGGACACTCCACCACCCAGGCTACATATGTTCTGAAGGAAACTATTCACCACTACACCAGGCAGGGTAGCCCAGTCTATGCCTGCTTCTTAGATGCCAGCAAGGCATTTGACAGAGTTTGTCATGCAAAGCTTTTTCAAATACTAGCTGACAGGTGTGTCCCGACAGCATACCTCGGACTTCTAATTACGTGGTATCGGTCCCAACAGATGGGAGTGAGGTGGGCTGACAGTAGATCGGAACCATTTTCTATTCAGAATGGCGTCAGACAAGGGGGAAATATCTCACCTCTGCTGTTTAATGTGTACATAGATAAGCTTTTATGTGATTTGCAAAATACTGGTGTCGGTTGTCATGCTGGACTGCACGCTGTAAATGTTCTGGCATATGCTGATGACATTGTTCTGCTGGCCCCCACTAGGGCAGGACTTCAGGTGCTCGTTAGGTCGTGCGATACCTTTGCAGCCTCGATAGATGTGAAATTCAATGTTAAAAAGACTGTCTGCATGATGTTTAGCCCTCACAAACCATACTCGTCATCACATCTGATGTGTAGCCAAGGGCCACAAGTACTCCTCTGTGGAAAACCGCTTGTGTGGGTCCAGAAGTTCAGGCATCTGGGGCACGTAATTGGGTGCAACCTGAGTGATTGTGCAGATATGCAGAGGACCAGACGCGCACTGTACTACCAGGTAAACATGCTCTATGCTACGTTAGGTTATGCAGACAAGCTCATGCTAGTTAGGCTGTTTAAGATATACTGTACTCTTTATAGGTGTGAATTGTGGAACACTGTGGGTGTTAAACTAGCTGTTCGCGAAGTCTGTATAGCCTATCACTCCTGCTTGAAAAGGCTAGTCAAGGTTCCTCGATTCTTTCGCAATCATGAAGTGTGTTGGCAGTTTGGAACTCTGCCGTGCTACATGCTGGTGGCAAGTAGACAGCTTTTATTTGTGTGCAGCCTCATGGACAGTAGCAATGCCATTATAAAAGCACTGCGTGAGAGTGATGTAGCTCGGTTGGGTATTATTGCACAAAATCATGCTCGAATTAGGTATGAATATGAACTTGTATCTATGGATTTATCGGTGGCCAGTAAAGCTGACATCAAAAACACATTTAGGTCCCGGCTGGAACGAATTGTACTGGAAAGAGCAGATCAGGCTCATGTGCATGACCCAGGGTAGAACAGGACAGGTGTGGCACCCTGTGGTTGCTGTCTCAGTTTGGTTGTGCGTCGCTAGTCTGTATGTATGAAGTAATTGTGTGTTGTAGTATGGTAGCCCAGATATGTACCTAGAATGGTGCGAAATAAAGGTCATTATTATTATTATTACAGTACTTTCCAATGGCACAGGTTACTCAATTCAACAAGGTTGTAGCACCATCGCTGACTCACGAGACACCAGGAATGGACGTTGCGTGTGAAAAAGTACCATTGCCTTAAATATTATAGAATAGACAAAACAAACTTTTTTCCATCTCTCTCTTCCAGGAAGGCTTTATATGATACATCGTGTCTTTTCCTGGCCAGATGAAACCACACCCTGGAAGGTCTTGCCGTTAAAAACATTCATGGTCTTAGCTCACGTTTCAAAATGATCGAAAATCCAGTTCCCAGCGAGATAATTTGATGCAAAGCAAAGCCAGTACTTTGTAGCTCACCATTTTGCTCTTGTTACACGTGACGTACTCACCTTGCTGTCTTGTGTGAGAGAGGACCGGCGCCGGCCACTGGATCTGGCACATTTTGTGCAAACAGCACTCGCTTGCTAAATGTACACGATGAAGCGCAAATTCCCTCTGACACTACGAAATAGTCTGGCTACCACAGCCTCCAAAAGCCCGTGGTGTTCACTTTCAGTAATTTCCGTTCTCTGGAGCCCAGAGTTTGCTTTTGGCTACGTACTCCACGGGAAGGAAACTTCAGCGTGTGGTAAAACGTAGCATTAGCTCAGAGAATGATTGATTTACAGCATAAATCATGGTTCATTGGAACCACTTGAGCGTGAAGATACATGACCTGATATTTATCAGAAATACAACTTAATTTCGGTACCGTATCCAACGAATTATTCCCATGACGTCATTGGCTATACTTCTTGAACTTCTACGGCGCAAAATTTGCGATGTTCGCTGCTCACGCTACGCGCCGTGCACTCATGGCGCTCTTAAAAAGCCGGCGTCAGTCGCAATATTTTACGCTTGCACGAAGTGTTTGCATGTTTCAATTTTGATAGCCGTGCATTGTGCAGATAATTAATTCCGCGTGTCACGTGTGTGTTGTAGGTATGAGTATTCCTACTGCGTCTGTGCGGGAACAGTGGTTAGTTTGCAACAATTCGCGTGGAGAACCATGATGTTATTCACATTTTGAAGTAGGTATCTACGATGCATTAATACCTAGGAGTGTATCCATTGATACCTGAGGCCTGGCGGGATTGACGTCTGACCAGGGATGGGAAACAGCCGTGTGCTGGATTTTTGGCATGCAGAATATTATCCTATCCCGGAGAATATTATCTGCTCTTCCCCCCCACCCCTAAAAAAAAGAAGAAGAATGGTGCTGTTCAACAATGACTGCACACGTCTTGATCTTTGATGACAAGGCATCAACTTATATGTATGGAAAGGAGTTTCTAATTTCAGAACCGGAATGAAAATATCATTCTTTCAATGGATGGTTGAGTAAATTTGTATTTGCATTGAGGAGTTTAAAACATCAATCCAGCCCTGTGTCCGTCCATGACATCCCTCCAAGGTTTGCCCCAAAAGTTGAATTGTTGAAGCCATGCTTCATCCCTAGACAGGCGACAGGGAGGGTATCCGAACAGTTATATTATCCGAACACCAGCCCTTGCAGGCCTCAGGCATCGCGTTCGGCCAGTAAATAACAAACACTCGGAGCTGACAAATTACATATCGAGATGTTTACTAAAAATGCGCCAAGACGTGTTATCAGAATATTCGCGAGAAACCCAGAAATGACCTTTTGTTACGAGATGAATACTTCTGTAGGAGATACACGCCAGTCATTAACGTGTTCGTAGTTGCGAACAGCCATTTTCCTTTTCGGAATACAACACACCATTACATAATAATGTTTATAAAGTTGTGTGTAACTTGTTCGAGATCGAAATATCGGTTTAAATATGGATAGCCTGTATATTTTTGCATTCTGTAATCACAGTACAAATATTGGCTCGGTCATAAAGGTAGAGCCATTCATTTCATTAGTCAAACAGAAGCAGAGCCATTCGTTGTATGATGCTTTATGTGGTCGGATAATCTTCGTCACCTTCCTACGTAACCACAGCAACCAGCATTTGTATATTTTAAGCATGATATAACATTTCAAGAAAAAACATGACAGGAGCATGTTTCTGACACGATGAAGACAATGTTACGATTCATTGCAATGAGAAAGGTGACTGGAGTTTGTGATATTTTTCTTGCAATTTCTTGTAAGAATTTCACAAATTTAAAAGTATTTATGCTGAAGAAAGGACGTTCGACTAGACTAGGTAGAAAATAGGGAAAATTTCTGGTTTCATGTGTTTTATGAATTCCTGCAGTTATTTTCTCCAACGTAATGCACACAAACCTGATCAAGATTGTGACCACTCATTTTCTTTGCAATTGCATTCCTTTCAGTTGGCAACAAAATAACACCAACATAACAGGTTTGGAGTTAGACAATATAGGCGAAAAATGTTCTTAAATGTAACCAAATCCAACCTAACTCAGCCAGTCATATATGTATTCACGAAACGTGTTACACACATTTTACCTGCATGAAGCAAACAAATGGTATAGGTTGGTTAGGCTTGGTCTTTATGTTGAACATTTTCAACTTCTTTTGACATTTTCCAACCGACATGTTATTTTTGAACTATGATAAGCTAGTTCTGGTTAGGTTTCTCAATTTGATATATTATGCATGGATAGACATTCTCCCCATTTTAAGACTTTTTATTACATGGGAAGTTCGACTAGGGTAGGTTAAACTATGTCACATCTTTCTTTTTGAACATTATTTTTGATGCTACATTGCCAAACTTAAAGCCTATTTTTGTCATTGTTTTGCCTGCCAACTGAAAAGCAAGCATTTGCCAAAGAAATGAGTGAACACATCATGCTAATCACAGTCACAAACATCACATCGGATAATGAAATCCCAAAGAATGCACAAAGTATCTTCAAGCACAAATTTACTGCTCAGCCTAATATCCATTTTCAGAGAGAAAAACATGCTATCAAAAAACGGGTAAGGATTTCAAACAATTTTGTTTGCAAAAATGTACACAATCAGACCCAACCTGACCTATTACAGCCTAGCCTGATGTTGAAGATAAATAACTTTCTTTTTAAAATTCCAGATATATTTTTTTTAAGCATCAAAGAAATTCTAGCCTAACCCAAGCAAACCTAACCCAAGCCTAACCACTTTGTTTGCTTTATGGGGGTAACTCGTGTGTAAAACTTGTCTCGTAAACACTCTAAAGCACCATGGTACCAAAAGAAGAAGAAACGACTAGGCAAAATTGTGTTACATTACATTACATTATGCTATGTTCAGTTAGGCCAGATGCCATAACCAAAAAATAACCAAATAACCAATGTCATCACCAAAAAAAAGGCAACTTTGTATGTTAAGGTATTGATGAATACTTTGATTTTTTCAAATGCAGCATTGATGAATGTGACTGAGACCATTTGACCACTCCTTTCCTCTCCAAATAATTATGTTCAGCTGTTGAGCAGAATAATGCTGAAAAGGAGCTTTGATTTGGGTAACATAGTATTTTTTAGAAGTACAACCAAAATTAACCCAGGCTATCCTGACCTCCCTTTCCAGAATACAAATCACTCCCCAAAACTTGGGAAATATCAAACATTTTCATGTTGAAATTTTATAAATAAAAAGAAACCTGACCTAACATAGAGTAGCAAGCTTCTGAAAACAAACAACTTCCAATTTGGTATTCAAATTGTAAAACAACTTTCCACTTAACTGTCCAACTTAAAATATCATAACCTACCCAAAACTACCCTAACACATCCTGACAGCTTTGTTTGTTTTACCAAAGTAAATGGGGGTAAAGCCTGTCTGGTGAGTACCTTGGAGCCCAATAGTACTGAAGAGTATGCACTCCACACAAGGATGAATGGTTATATTGTCTCAATCACATTCAGAAACATGCTCATACACTTCTTCGTAAAATGCCATATCAACCAAAAGGAATAATCTACCTGGGAACCTTTTGGTAGATGCACACCTTAGGGCACGAATTGGATTCTGAGAAAAAAACATGTTTGAATATCATGCTCATAAATGTCATTAAGTTGCTATCAACACCAAGGTCAGATTCAGGAAATTGGTTGATGGCCCTTGTTCTGGAGGGATGCCACTTTTCTCTTGGAGTGCCATTGACTGGAAATCTCATCGAGTGGCGGCGGGGTGGGAGAGCACTCCATGTTCCTGGAGGGGCTTCTTTACCAGTGGAAGGAGCATCACATGGGTATCGGAGGGCACATTACCCTAGTTGCTACCCTGGATCTGCTACTGGTGGTCGCCAATCTCTAGAACAAATGTTCGTTTTTCAATTGGCAAGCTAAATATGGCCAACAGCTTCATGCAACTCCAGGTCTTTAGTGAAGCCATACATGAAGAATAAGGGGTCAATTTACATTTACATACTGAAATAGCATATTTGGAAAAATGTTCCAACAACGCATTTCATAGCATGATTACGACGATGTGACCACTCATTCCTGTCGCAAATGCTTGCTTTTCAGTTGATGAACTACTGCAACATTCTTTGTCCACATCAGGGAAATTGGTCTGATCGAAACGTTGCAGCATAGTTGAAGCTAGAATCATTTCGGACACCTCAATGAGATGGCCATTGGTGCCGTTGTCACTGGAGTCCTTAGGTGGGGCACATCAATGCAATCTGACCTTTTCAGAATTCACTGACGGCTGTCTCAAGCAGAATGAGAATTAACGTGCTTACTTTGGATACTAGGTCTAAAAACATTTACCCTCCAGGTTCAAACTTGATAACATGGATATTGTGCACTTATCTTCAAAATCGAAACGGTACAACATGATGGATATGACAAATATGCAACATGCAGCTATTCTAATCACCAGTCAACTTGTGATGGTTTGGTATGAGTTGTGTTGTGATAGTGTGTGTGTATTGTGGTGACGTTCTTGTCACCAATCTCTGTAACGGACAAGTCAAAAACACCTTCCAATGTTCCAAAAACATTGGAAAGAATTCCAACAAAGGCAAATAACACCTTCGATGGGAACTAACCACAGGAGACAATGTAGTTCTTTCTGATCCGAGATAAATAGGGTTGGAGCGCGAACGCAACCAACCCCGGGAGCAAAAAATTTACCCGCCAACTACCCAAGTAACTTGTGATTACTCATTGGGCAATCGCAGAGGTGAAACCCAACCGAATGGAAGGACCTCGCCCTGGGGAAACCGACTTAGTGATCTTCTTAGTGATCACCTTAGTGATCATCTTAGTGATCTTCTTAGTGATCTTAGTGACCTTAGTGATCACGGTGTTCCGCGAGCCATGTAAGTATGAGTTGTTCTCGTTTGATTTTGGTTTGGTAGGTTGAGTTGTTCGCGTCGGATTTTTGCTTACACGGATATCCGATGGAACAGTATCATCTGCTTTTCGCTCATAACCGCTCATATTCTGATTTTGCAGCCACAAACGTTTCATCATGACAATACATCATATCTGGCGGGAAGTTCCGAAGATAGTGAAGCACCAATATTTTAATCTCGACCTATATATGTCGAGTAATTGGACATATTAAAACAACTGCGAATGAGTTAAACGTCACTGCCCTCTAGCGGCATGTACTGTACTACAAGTAGGCTCATTTGCCGGTGATCGACAACCTGGTAAATACCATCGGTTTCATCTTTCCTCTTTGCATGCACTTTGCCTGGTGGATATTTCAACCAGATAACTTTTTATTGCAACGATAATTAGACGAGAATTGCAGTAGGCTACAGTATCAATAACCGAGTCGGTCCCTGCGGCGACAAAAGGCCTAGTTCGGGCTCGGACCAATCGACTACAATTGGCGGCGGCGGTGCGATCAAAAGCTTTCGGGTCGTCCGACTCGTACGACGGGAGTCAGATGACTCGGTTGGGTGCTGTAGCGGACTGGGAAGCGGAGGATTCGCGTCCTCTGAATTCCTTCGTAACGGTGTAGTGACACTCACGACTTGGCTCGGTGTGACGCGCGAATGCAGCCACTTACACAGAAGGATTGCGTGCAAGTGATGAGTTGGGGAGTCGCGAGCAAGATGTACGGCGATTGCAAGATGGCGGCCCTGCCAGATACAGGTTCTGGTGAGGGTGCTGTTGTCGCCAAGCAACGGCAGACTGTAGCAAGGCGCCTCCAGTACTCGTCTGCGCGCCAGCTGACAGATGACGTAACGACTCCGCGTAGCAACGTGGCATCTCGAGGACACGGCTAAGGCTCAACGCAGAAGGGCTGACTCGCAACTCCAGCGTGCGATTCTCAGAATCGGAACCGTGAGTGCCTTGCCAAGGCGAGGCGTAACTGTCGTTCAATGAGGCGTGTGGCATGATGCAGATCGAGCCAGATACGTTTGGATATTGGAAGTGTCTCGTCAATTCCGAGGAAACGTAGCTGTATGACATCCGACGCCCCACCACGACCAAAATATAGGGGACGTCGGACTTCTTGGGTCGATTCTTTCAATGCAATGGCCGCTGGGCTAATATGAGGTGTAGAAAATGCTGGGAGTGGGGAGGGCGTTTCGCCCGTACCCCGTGTAGGACCCTGCACTTAAGCGATCACACGCCATAAAAGCACTGCTTAAGCATATCGCGATATACAAGAGCGGATGGAATCAATGGTCAGAACCCAGAAGCACAACGCGAACGATCTTCCCAGTATCTAAAAACACAAGAGGTATCCAGGACCACCATAAGGCGCGAGAGCCAAGCTGTGGCGCTCCGGGCCACTGCTTAATCTTATACATGTGAGGAGATTTATTGGGGATGGACATGTTTGCATTAGATGGGTTACATCTGAGCTTGAGGAGAATGGAACTGCTCAGCAACAAGTACGAGGAGGCTCCGAGTAAGTGTTCAGCACACGAAAACTAGGCAGGTCATGGGGGATATAGGTTATAAAGTAATAAGTATTCACAGCTAGGAAAAAATAGTTATCATGTTTTTATGTAAATGCTAGAGGTGCTAGGAACACAACTGGGGAATTGCATGTATATGTTGTCTGAAAAGCTGAAAAGCTAGATTTGTTATGCATAACCGATGCGTGAAATCGTTTTTGGAGATGACTTGCAAGAAATTGAGTTGACAGGTTACAGCATGCATGCTTATCAAAGGAAGTCAAGGATAGTACACCAAATCCTCCTTGATGTGAGGATGAGTTAATGGCCCATCTTGGCACATGTTGGGCCAATTTTCTATTTGTGTAACATGTATGATCTTCTAACAGTTTTGCCTCGCTATGCATGCAGAAGCGGCAGAAATTCCTCATCCAATTTGCTTGACACCTGTCAAGTGGCGTGAGGTCAGGTCTAGAAAGTGTGCAATGTGGGCAAGTCTATTTGGACACTGCTATTTTTATTGTTCATGTCTGGTTTGCAGGACGTAAATGGCGTCAAAAGTGCATTGCACAACCTAAATGACCCTAAGATGCCGATGTAAAATGTTTTTGAAAAACTTTTTTTAAACCTCCTTTTCTGATGTTCAAACTTATATAAAAATATAAAAAGAAGAACATTTCGAACCCTACTCATCGAGTACCTTCCGATGGTACCCCGATCGTTTTCGTGCAACGCTTAGTTTGGAAGTTAGACATGGGTGTAAGGATCTGACCGGAAAGACAGTAAGACAGGCTAAGCTAGTAAAAGGGACATCAATCTGAATGATGCTCTTCTATTTATGTTAGCACACAGGAGTCATCAATTCAGGTTAGACAAGTCAAAGTGTAGGCCAGGGAAATTCCAAGAAGTCTTCAATCAAAAGGTGGTTCATCAATGGAACATACTGCCTGGTGGTTGGATGGTTATTGGGGTTTAGGGGCGCATCGACTGCGTCGGTCATGCAGCGCCCAATACCGCCTGATGATGGCGTTAATGGTCAAGCTGTGTAGTAGGGGGATGTGAATTTAGGTTGGTGGAGTGGGATTGATGCTCAGTACAGTTTTGGAGCATGGTCATGAATGGGGAATTATGCTAGTAACAGGTGTGCATGGCAGTGTATTTAGTACTTTCCTTCGGGTATATGATTCTGATGAAACTGGTCATGGTAACACAATGGAGTAGATATGTCTATTACAACTCAGGGTATATCATTGACCATGGGGTTTCAGTCCTTTTTCACTTGTCTTACAGGATGTTCCCTTTATAGGCTTAACCAACCCATGCAGCTCAAGCCTTAGCACTGCATGACCTGATGTCCTGCCCTGATACTGTGACCTGACCTGATGTCCTGCCCTGGTACTGTGGCCTGACCTGATGTCCTTCCCTAGTATTGTGGCCTGACCTGATGTCCTGCCCTGGTACTGTGGCCTGACCTGACACTCAGCATTGGAAAAATGACCATTTTTTGGACATTTGGCTGTCCAAAGAATTATACTCTCCCAAAAATATCCACTCCTTGGGCTGCCAACTACCAGATGAAGAGCTAATGCATAACAAGAAATCCCAACTAGTGCTGCCACTATCAAATAATGATAATTGTTAACATAGCCTACAGAGCAGCACGCTCAATGGACTATATGGTGATCTTTGGCTAGTAGTGAGAATGAGATCCACCAGTTCTAATAATCTTCATCTTGTGTAATCATTCTGGGTCCTTGGCATGTCAACTTGGCAACATTATTGATAATAATGTACATTTGTTATTTCAGCTGATCACCAGGGCTGCAGAAACATTCAAAGAGAATGCAAGGAAAAGAACAGAAGATGAGATGCCTGTTAGAGTTAAAGAATGACAGGATACCAGCAGAATGGAAGCTAAAGTTGGGATCACTATGCATATGACCATAACAGTGAATATATAAAAAATATAATGGTGCAAGTCAAGTGTATACTGGTGCAAGTGTAATTGCCTAGTACAAGTGAATAAACAAACATACCTGCCTTCATTCACTTACTTTCCATTCACAAAAATGCCCTGACCAGAAGTGCTCAGAAGAATGCAAGACCAAAACTAGAAAGAGAACTGGAGTAGGCAGTACACAACTCGCAACTAGATAGGCATAAAGGGAATGATTTTCTGAATATCTCAGTAGGTGCAAGTCATGCTATGGCATGGCAGTTTTTTATGAGGTGGGAGGCAAAAAAAAATTGTACTCAGTGTCAAATGGGATGGGTGCACCCAACAATATCCTGAAACACTTCATAAGTGCACAATCAATGTGCATGAATGCATGCTTAGGTGCACTGGAGTGACACCAAACCAATAGGAGTAAAAAATAATGTATTCCGACACCAAAATAAGCAGACTAGCCCTCGACTCCAAAGCATCTGTCCGCTGAAAATGATTGTTTTCAGCAGCCTTAAAAATTTATAAAATCATACAATTATGTCCTAACAAGAACAGTCAGAAAGCTTCATCCATTACAGGGCCACCCATTAATGAAGACCCTAGGTAGGTATGCCACTGGGTGCATATGCACTTGCATGTTGATGTGGATGCAGATGCTCCTAGGTAAAACTTACCTACCTATATTTGCACCAAGTACCTACCTAGTAGGTAGGTACGTACTAGGTAACCTACCTACATCCATGCAATGTATCTATAGGTAAGGCATCGCAATATTAGCCACCCCGGTAGCTCAGTTGGTTAGAGCGCTGGCCTGCACTGGTCTCCCCTGTCCTGGCAACACAGGGTTCGAGTCGCTTCACGCGCTCGCATTTAGCCCCCGGCTGGGAGGGTCAGTTGGCAGCTGGCACGATAAGGCTGTGGACGAGCTACCGGGCGGCCGTGTCGGTGCATTGACGGCACGTTAAACTTTCGGTCTAAATTCTGCCGTTGAACTGGAATTCATGGATCGGGTGGTGAGGCCAGGGTTCACGCAACAAGCTCTGCTTAGCAATAGAACCCTGGTTCATAAAACCACCCAGCAAGAATTCGGATTAAATTTTATTTAAAAAAAAAAAATCATAGTTCACACTTTCACACCAACGGCAATGAGAGGCATTCAATTTGAATAGTTCAATTGCGCCTAATTTCTTACGTAGGACGACACCCAACGACGGGTCGACACCACACCACCGCAATTACTACTCTCACTTAAGGGCCTTGAGTCTCACTTCCCGCCTACCGGTCCATCAATTATCCAAACGCCTACATCCTAACACCAGCGCACTGCACAACTAAATTTGCCACAAGATCTGGGCTTCCAATATTCATCTCTGGACTTCCAAATTCAAACATGAAGTAATGCCTCTTCCAATGAAGGAAGCTTGCATGCGTTGCCTGGCTAGTAAAGAAAACTACCACTCTCCGGGACGGATTGGAAAATTAGAGGCTCTTGGCCGGGGGTGAATCATGCCTCTCCAAGTTCCCACTCTTTCGGGAGCTTTTTAAACCACTCCGAAGAAAGGCAATTAATAATTAGCCTTTGAATGCTTCCTGAAAGATTGGGATGTTCTACATCAGCTTACGGAAAAGAAAAGGTGTATTTCTGAGTTTTAAAGCAAGTGCAGCCGATCTAAATAAAAGATATCAGGTAAAATTTACGCGTGAAAATTAGCCAGATCCGTCCAAGACATTCTCCAAACATGTTAAGACTTTGTGGCAAAATAGACCACCAGATAACCAGAAATTTCGGTGTCTTTTGATTTCATGACATACATTGCCTCAGAGCGCCACATATTCGTGACACAAATACTGTTTATGCCACTCGGACACAGATAGTCTACAACTGCGCAAAAATAAAATTTGACTGTGTGGATTTAATCTGGGTGGCCCAGAGTTAAAATACTAAAGTACAGACTTAAGATAATTGAAGAAAACAAGTATTCCTTGAATTTTTCGGGGGGATTTATTTGATCACAATATATTTTTTAGCCTTTTCTGTAGGTCATAGCTGTTCTATAGCCTTTGTCATAGTTCCTCGCCGGCTATGCAAATTGTCTATATCCGCCGCACTAAATACCATTAACCACAATTGCCAAATTATTCCGCCGCATGGTGGTTACTTCCCTTGGTTACTTCCTTCCATTGCGTTTCGATCAGGTGAGGTAAGGTTGGGTCCATTGTTCTTTCGGTTTTTGTCTGGTTGCGAATTACAAGAAAATCTGGTGCTGTAGCTTCTCATTCCTTGGACTTTGTTTTTTAATGCAATGTTTATGAATGTGCTGAACATGATTTGACCACTCGTCTCCTCTGCAAATGCATGCTTTTCACTTGCGAGGGAAAATAACACCCAAAAAAGGGCTTGAAGTTGGGTAATTACTAATATAGCTTAAAAAGTAGTGTTCACAATAACAAAAAAGATGGGGCATAGCCTAACTTCACCTCCCATAACCTTCCATGCATAATTTTTTTTTCTCAAAATTTCCAAACAATTTTGTTTCTCAAATTTCAAAAGGAAAGACCCAACATATGATAGCCTGAAATGTTTTAGAAAAAAAACTTTTTTGGGACAAATTTCCCCCACATTTTTATCAAAACCTATCAAAGCCTACCCTAACATCACCTAACCAAACTTTACCCCTTCTTTGTATGCTTCATGGAGGTAAAATATGTAAATTTGTGTTTTAAGGTGTTTTATGAAATCTTATGAAATTTTCATTCAAATGCAATGTTTACCAATGTGACTAAGATGATGGGAGCACTATTTTTGTGCAAATGCTTACTTCTCAAATTGTGAGCAAAATAACACCAATAATGGGCTATGAGTTATGTAGCATGGCATAAAAAGAAATGTTTAAAAAATAAAATATATGACACATAACCTAACCTAACCTAACCTTGGAGAAAAAAAGTATTTAAAAAAAACTGCAAAGAAATTTGTTCTTTCAAAATTTTTATAAATTTAAAAACCTAACCAAACCTAACTTGACCTAACATTAGCTGCTTTTGAAGAAAAAAAATAACTTCAATTCTTAAAAGAATCCAAAAAATTCCCAACTTAAAAAACTGAACAAACCTAACCTAACCAAACCTAACTCATTTGCTTGCTTCATGGAGGAAAATGTGTATAAAAACTTGTCTTGTTGCCACCTTAAAGCATAATAATACCAGTAAAATGTGTATAAAACTTGCCTTGTTGTTAGTTTATACTGCAATAATACCCAAACTTCTCAGCTATGCTGTGGACAAATCTTGCCAAGATTCTTGGCACTGCTGCTAACAGCACCACAGCAAAATTATGGGCTGGTAGGTTTTTGGAGTACCATGTTTATGAAGGTGACTTAGATGATGGAACCACTTGTTTTCTGTGCAAATGCTTACTTTTCAGGTTGTGAGCAAAATAATGCCCAAAAGGCATTGAGTTAGGCAACATAGCATACAATAATTGGAGGGTGTTTTATTCTTCATTCCAAACATCCAGTGAATTTTAGGAAATGTGTACTCTCCATTACTTATCGTTTCTAGGGTATACACCATATTTTGGCAAATCCCAATATTATACCCTCCATTATTTGGTCTTCTCAAGGTTATACACTCCATATTTTGGCTAGCCCAAAAATTAAACACTGAGTCCAAGACTGAGAAGTGAAAATCCAACACTGCCTGACACTGTGACCTGACCTGGCACTGGTGTCCCAGCAGTAGCGCTCCAGTCTGGAGCTTTGCATGTCGGTGGCCGACAGTTGACCAGTTGTGCCCTTCAGTCGGCAGCCCAGCACGGAGCTGAAGTCCACTCGCAGGCGGCAGTAGAGCGGCCAGGGGCCGGACCGCCGGCGGTTCCGTAACAACACCGCGTGCCGCTTACTGGGTGACAGGTACACCTGCCCCGCACACACCACACCGTGTCACGGTGACAGGTACGCCTGCCCCGCACACACCACACCATGTCACGGTGACAGGTACGCCTGCCCCGCACACACCACACCGTGTCACGGTGACAGGTACGCCTGCCCCGCACACACCACACCGTGTCACGGTAACAGGTACGCCTGTTCCGCACACACCACACCGTGTCACGGTGACAGCTACGCCTGCCCCGCACACACCACACCATGTCACGGTGACAGGTACGCCTGCCGCGCACACACCACACCATGTCACGGTGACAGGTACGCCTGCCCCGCACACACCACACCGTGTCACGGTGACAGGTACACCTGCCCCGCACACACCACACCGTGTCACGGTGACAGGTACGCCTGCCCCGCACACACCACACCGTGTCACGGTGACAGGTACACCTGCCCCGCACACACCACACCGTGTCACGGTAACAGGTACGCCTGCCCCGCACACACCACACCGTGTCACGGTGACAGGTACGCCTGCCCCGCACACACCACACCGTGTCACGGTGACAGGTACACCTGCCCCGCACACACCACACCGTGTCACGGTGACAGGTACACCTGCCCCGCACACACCACACCGTGTCACGGTGACAGGTACGCCTGCCCCGCACACAAACGGAGAAGCCCCCCGCACACAACACCGTGTCACGGTGACAGTAGCCTGCCCCGCACACACCACACCGTGTCACGGTGACAGGTACGCCTGCCCCGCACACACCACACCGTGTCACGGTGACAGGTACGCCTGCCCCGCACACACCACACCGTGTCACGGTGACAGGTACGCCTGCCCCGCACACACCACACCGTGTCACGGTGACAGGTACGCCTGCCCCGCACACACCACACCGTGTCACGGTGACAGGTACGCCTGCCCCGCACACACCACACCGTGTCACGGTGACAGGTACGCCTGCCCCGCACACCCACACCGTGTCACGGTGACAGGTACGCCTGCCCCGCACACACCACACCGTGTCACGGTGACAGGTACGCCTGCCCCGCACACACCACACCGTGTCACGGTGACAGGTACGCCTGCCC
Source organism: Ashinkailepas kermadecensis (assembly GCA_034440615.1). Lineage (NCBI taxonomy): Eukaryota > Metazoa > Arthropoda > Thecostraca > Neolepadidae > Ashinkailepas > Ashinkailepas kermadecensis. Next base: position 99,851 of record JAOTOM010003012.1, on the reverse strand, counting down.
CGCACACACCACACCGTGTCACGGTGACAGGTACGCCTGCCCCGCACACACCACACCGTGTCACGGTGACAGGTACGCCTGCCCCGCACACACCACACCGTGTCACGGTGACAGGTACGCCTGCCCCGCACACACCACACCGTGTCACGGTGACAGGTACGCCTGCCCCGCACACACCACACCGTGTCACGGTGACAGGTACGCCTGCCCCGCACACACCACACCGTGTCACGGTGACAGGTACGCCGCCCGCACACACCACACCGTGTCACGGTGACAGGTACGCCTGCCCCGCACACACACACCGTGCACGGTGACAGGTACGCCTGCCCCGCACACACCACACCGTGTCACGGTGACAGGTACGCCTGCCCCGCACACACCACACCGTATCACGGTAACAGGTACACCTGCCCCGCACACACCACACCGTGTCACGGTGACAGGTACGCCTGCCCCGCACACACCACACCGTATCACGGTAACAGGTACACCTGCCCCGCACACACCACACCGTGTCACGGCAACAGGTACGCCTGCCGCAAAACCTTAACCGCACACACCACACCGTGTCACGGCAACAGGTACACCTGCCCCGCACACACCACACCGTGTCACGGTGACAGGTACACCTGCCCCGCACACACCACACCGTGTCACGGTAACAGGTACACCTGCCCCGCACACACCACACCGTGTCACGGTGACAGGTACGCCTGCCCCGCACACACCACACCGTGTCACGGTAACAGGTACGCCCGTCCCGCACACACCACACCATGCTAAGGCGACAGGTACACCTTCTTACTTCGACCCGATCCGTGGCTTACAAATGTAGAAAATTGTCTACCTACATATTCATGCACTTCTACGTTTTTGCCTGCATCTACCGGACTGATTTCAGCGTAATTTTACTATAGCAATATTAGTGTTCTACTTTAGTCTCTTTTTCTAGAGTATAACGATCACTACTTCAAATGCTGAAATGATTATCACATAATGCAATCAATTGGCGTGGCGATCCGCCAGCTTCGTGGTATGAGACTTGTCCATCACCTACAATGTCCCGCTGCATGACTATCACTGTATGTGAAACATTACAATATATAACAACACATGCATACTACCATCAATAAACCATTAAACATTGCGCGAGACGAACTGCTGGTCCGTGAACAGTTCCCCAATGCGATGGCTGCCACGCTATCTCCAGGTCATGTCCGCCGGTCGAACAGTCGACATCCCGACAACCCACCAGCTGCAGCGGCCATGGCGCCTGACGCGTCGGCTGCGACTAATATTGCAATACCTGACCTGGCGGCCTGAACCGCCGGCCAGTGGCCCGTGACTTGCAACGTGTCGGCCGTGAGGCCCGCCTGACCTGCCGACCGGTCTCGGCGGACGGAACCACGCCCAGGTAGCTGAGGAAGCGCGTCTGGTCGAAGCAGCGGCCCGTCGGCTCCGACGACACTGACTCGCAGTCCGAGTCGGACTCGATGGTCGGGCCGCCGCACAACCGCTCGTGGGCCTGCTCGACACACGAGGAGGCGTCACGGGACTGATGACTGACACACTGACACACAGACTGACAAACGAGGCGGCACCACGGGACTGATGCTGGCGATACGCCGCCGGGTCATCGAAGCAACAGGCACTTCACTGCGGTGCACGGTCCGTGTCACGGGACATACGGGATATTTGACACCGGTCAGTAGGGGAAGCGAGAGTTGGAGATCGTAGATGGATCGCAGATGGCATACATTCACCTCGTCGCCCAAATAGTCATCAACAAGTGAACGAGAAATAACATTCGACGGCCTCCGTCGGCTTCTCCTAGCTTCATCCAGGTGTAAAGCTGGGTCTGGCTGATCCTCAACTTCACGTATACAGCCCGATGACAAAAAAACAGCTTCGGTGGCACGTTGGACAAATGAGTCGTTGAGTCATGCGAGCTTTACGTTTGTTTATAATAAAATAAAATTGTTGTTTTCCTTTATCTCTTCTCCCAAATTCTGGCCAAGAAAATAACAACCTCTGCCCTCGAGAGGTAATTCAACCCCTCGCCCTCTGGGCCTGTGCATCCTTTTCCGGCCCGGACTTGGGTCCAACAGTCACCAGGACGTTGACCGGGTCACTCACCATGGCAGCGGCCGGGTTGGAGAACTCGGTGCCACACAGGTCGCAGAGACAGCCGGTGGCGGGAGGCCGGACGTCAGTCGGACTGGGCTGTGGCAGCAGATGTTTCCGTGGGGACCATATCGGCACCGGGTCACGGTCATACTCCTGCCGGCACCGGGTCACGGTCATACCCCTGCCGGCACCGGGCTACGGTCACACTCCTGCCGGCACCGGGTCACGGTCATACTCCTGCCGGCACCGGGTCACGGTCATACTCCCGGCGGCACTGGGTCACGGTCATACTTCTGCCGGCACAGGACTATGGTCACACTCCTGCCAGCACCAGGTGACGGTCATACCCCTGCCGGCACCGGGCTACGGTCACACTCCTGCCGGCACCGGGTCACGGTCATACTCCGGCACCGGGTCACGGTCATACTCTTATCGGCACCGGGCTCGTCACCCTCCCACCGGGACGGTCAACTCCCGGCGGACCGGGTCACGGTCTACTCCCGGCGGCACGGGTCACGGTATACCTGCCGGCCAGGACTATGATCAATTCCGCCGACCAGGTACGGTATACTCTTCCGGCACGGGTCCGGTATACCCGGCGGCACTGGGTCACGGTCATACTTCTGCCGGCAAGGACTAGGTCACACTCCTGCCAGCACCAGGTGACGGTCATACTCCTTCCGGCACCGGGCCACGGTCATACTCCTGCCGGCACCGGGTCACGGTCATACTCCTGCCGGCACCGGGCCACGGTCACACTCCTGCCGGCACCGGGTCACGGTCATACTCCTGCCGGCACCGGGTCACGGTCATACTCCTGCCGGCACCGGGTCACGGTCATACCCTGCCGGCACCGGGTCACGGTCATACTCCTGCCGGCACCGGGTCACGGTCATACTCCTGCCGGCACCGGGTCACGGTCATACTCCCGCGGCAGGGTCAGGTATACTTGGCGTCCCCGCACGGGACGGTCATACCCTGCCGGCACCGGGTCACGGTCATACCCTGCCGCACCGGGTCACGGTCATATCCCTGCCGGCACCGGGCCACGGTCATACTCCTGCCGGCACCGGGTCACGGTCACACTCCTGCCGGCACCGGGTCACGGTCATACTCCTGCCGGCACCGGGTCACGGTCACACTCCTGCCGGACCGGGTCACGGTCACACTCCTGCCGGCACAAGGTCACGGTCATACTCCTGCCGGCACCGGGTCACGGTCATGCTCCTGCCGGCACCGGACTACGGTCACACTCCTGCCGGCACCGGGGCACGGTCATACCCCTACCGGCACCGGGCTGCCGTCACACTCCTGCCAGCACCGGGTCACGGTCATACTCTTATCGGCACCGGGTCAAGCCCTCCTAACTGTTCAGGCCTTCCTGACTGTCCCGGGTTCTCCTGACTGACCCAACCCTGCTAATTGTCCAAGGTTCCCCTAACTGTTCTGGGTCTCCCTGACTACACCAGGTCCCCAGACCGTCCCAGGTGCTTCTGCCTGTCCCCCACCTCCCGCCGCGCACCAGGTTGTCGTCGCGGAAGGTGACCACCAGTCGGTGAGAGTGCCGCTCGCAGACGGAGGTGGTGCCGTCGCCGTTGGAGCGCAGCAGGAGCCGGCCGCGCTGCAGCTGCCGCTCGATGGCGGCGGACAGCGTCACCACCAGCTGGCAGCCGGCGACCGCGTAACAGGCGCGTACAGCCTGCCGCAGCCGCTGCGGTCCGCACTGCCGCCCGTGGCCGTGTCAGGCTCCGCACATGCAGGCCCACGGTACACGGGCTCCGGACACACAGGATCCGGACACGCAGGCTCTGAACACAATGCTCCGGACACATAATCACAAACACAAGCTCCACAGATAGAGACCTTGACATACGCGGCGCAGACAGAGTGGGAGCTCGTGATCCTCCGCCAAGCGACTAGCCGTTGGAGATGCGTGGAAAGATCCGGAAATAATGCGAAGCGACGAATGGTGAACTGCGTGCAGGGCACGCTTACTGGTTAAACAGGCTCCGTGGTAAATAAAACATGCATAGTCAAGTTTTGAACGGACGAGCGATCGATATAGGATAAGCAGCGTTGTCCGGTCTGGTCCATAAGACATACGAGTCACACACTTTAAAATATTCAGTTTTCATATTTCGCACGCAACGTTTTGTGATGATGTCGGTAGGTCAAACGTGCGTCAAACTGCACCAAAATAAACCGGACTACCGGCTGCACCGGTATCATCTCCCTGTACAACAAAGCCTCCATATTGGGACAGGAGGCGGTGGCAGAAATGAAGGGTAGCAGTCTTTGCCGCGGATAAGGGGAAACCGTTCTTACTACCCCAGTTTTCCAGATGTTTGACTGCTAGCTGCAGCTGTTTTTGCGTCAGCGGTGTCCGTGATGCACATGACCATATCGCAGTCAGCCACATATAGGGATCGCCCAACACTCCGTGGAGGGGATTCCCCGATATCATTCATCATGACACCAAAAAAAAGTTACTCAGGACACTTCCTTGTGGGACACCGTTCTCTGGCGCATATTAATCAGAGAGGCAGTTGCCAATTCGCATACGAAAAACATCGATTTTCTAAGAAGTTTAGTATACAAATGGCCCGTGTGTCCCCTGATCCAATGTTTCTAAATCTACAAAAGAACACCCCGACGTCACGCGGTATCATAGGCATTTTCAGTATCAAATAATACAGCACCCAAATGTCTCTTCCTCCGAAAAACCAGGCGTACTTCGGTGTCCAAGGATAAAATATTGTCAATGGTGCTCCAGTTCTACGAAAGCCATATTGCGCATTTACGAAAATGTCGTGTTCTTTTTTTTAATAAAAACCAGTACAGGCGTCCGTTCACTAGCTTTTGCATTAGCTTGCCCAAGGTGGAGGTCAATGAGATTGGGTCAAATTCTAGAGGATGTAAGCTCTTTTTCCTATATTTTAGGGGGGAACCACTGTGGCTTGGCTCCACGATGGAGGGTCCACACCATTTTCCCATGTGCGGTTAAAGAATACACTTAGATACAGCCATTTCAGTGCTTATGGGTAATTACATGAAGCAAGAAAAGAAGAGCAGCTGAAGATTGTCCGAAGCTAACTTGGTATCGATGCCATCGATTGTAACGCAAGTGTCGCTGGCCAGGGCTGCCTTGTTCAGAGTGTTGCTGACCAGGGCTACCTTGCTCAGGGTTTCGCTGGCCAGGGCTGTCTTGTTCAGAGTGTCGCTGGCCAGGGCTACCTTGCTCAGAGTGTCGCTGACCAGGCATCAGCTGAGTTACCGTGGTCAGTGTTGCTGGCCAGCCTTGCTGAGCTACCTTGGTCAGTGTTGTTGGCCAGCCTTGCTGAGCTACCTTGGTCAGTGTCGCCAGCTGAGCTACCTTGATCAGTGTCGCCAGCTAAACTACCTTGATCAGTGTCGCCAGCTGAACTACCTTTGTCAGTGTTGCTGGCCAGCCTTGCTGAGCTACCTTGGTCAGTGTCGCCAGCTGAGTTACCTTGGTCAGTGTTGCTGGCCAGCCTTGCTGAGCTACCTTGGTCAGTGTCGCCAGCTGAGCTACCTTAGTCAGTGTCGCCAGCTGAGCTACCTTGATCAGTGTCGCCAGCTGAACTACCTTGGTCAGTGTTCCTGGCCAGCCTTGCTGAGCTACCTTGGTCAGTGTCGCCAGCTGAGCTACCCTGGTCATTGTCGCCAGCTGAACTACAATGGTCAGTGTCGCCAGCTGAGCTACCTTGATCAGTGTTGCTGGCCGGCCTTGCTGAGCTACCTTGGTCAGTGTCGCCAGCTGAACTACCTTGGTCAGAGTGTCGCTGTCCAGGCTGTCGTGGGCCGAGTCCGGCTCCTGGTGGATCACACGCCTGATGGTGTCCGCCACAGAGGTGTCCATGCTGGGCGAACACCACAGCAGGTACAGCACAAACGCCACCAGACCGCTCTGTAGGACAGAGACCCAGGTCACATTAAGGTATGGATATTTGCTATTGGATTTCAGGTGACCTGGTTGATTGGTTGGTTATTGGTTTTTACGACACGTCGACCGTTGAGTCATATAGCCTCGCCAATCTCTCACGCCGATTGGTCGCGGGCGAAGAGTAGCGACAGGCGAGGGGTGACCTGGTTGAAAACAATTTCACAGCATGTGTATCAGGAATGCACAATCCATGTTAACATTTGGGTTGGACAATTCCAAATTGGACCAGACTGACTATGGACCGGTCTGGGCCACGAGCCCAGACAGGCCCCATAGTTATCTGCTATAGACCTGACTGAGTTGCTCCCATTGTCACGCCGAGCAGCTTCAAACTCACGCGTACACCATCCGCGCACACGCCTACACAAATCGCAACTTAAATATTTTCAGCAGAGCTGACAGGGCGGCAAACTGAACATGATCTCTGAATGACAGTATCGCTATCCATGCCGAAGCTTAATTGGGAAGGATGCCAATCCAACACTTGATGGCTGTCAGACAACATTGGCGAGTGAGGCAAGGGGTACCTAGTCAATCGGACCACAATTCGGCAACGTATCCGCCAATAACTTAAAATGTTGAAATCACTACACATGCCATAAGAGTCATAAGACTGGCTTGTTGTTAGCATCAGAAAACAAGCATGAATTCAAAGTCAGTTTGGCTATCATTGTACACACAATGAGGAATATACTTGTGTTGGGCAATTGAGCGAGCTGTGTTCGGTTTTTGCCACGCTCGATATTTGATGAACGATAGCCGAGGACTACATACTCAAGAATAGACAGTGTTCTGATACTAATACAAAGTGGGCTCATGGACCCAAACATTTGTCTTAATATTAATCTCCATACCAAAGGACAAGATGCTACCCATCCTGCACCAGTTTTATTGCGACCACTAGTAAATGCTAAGTCATGTCAGGTCACCGGGGCCGAGCATTAGTGACCTTTTCAGTCAGTTAGTTATTAGGGTTTTTGGGCGCATCAACTGCATTGGTTATACAGCGCCCATAACGAATAGTGACCTTTTCAGGATGCAGTGGCGACAGGGATCTCGGTTGACACATGACCCTTCATACTCAAATTGCTTTCGAAGATATTTTCACGGCCTGAGCACGAATTGTGTGACTAGTTTACCGTGGTGAATTCCAAAGTACCGCTTGCAGACTGTGACTAGCCACTTTAGATCCGGCCTGATGTGAAATACGACGGCTTGGCCGAACCTGGCTCGTTAAATATGCACGTGATTCATAAAAATGAAAGTTTGATAGATTGCATGAACTTAATCTAAATGCGTGCAATGTCTTTAGATTCAATCACACATAAGCTCGATGCTCAGCCCGATCCAGGTAGTGGGTGCAGAATTATGTGCCCAAAAGTCTTGACGTACCTTAGGCGATCAGTGGGTGATTGAAAGCATGAATATTGGGTAATAATGAACTCATTGTAATCACACACTAGTTTTTGCGTCGTGGCCTTAGCCAAATAAGTGATTAAATGGCGAGGAATGGCCGTGTGTCGTTCCTAGTATGGTAAGCTGACAAAATACTCTCAATGGGCAGGGGAAAAAAAAGAATGCATCTCAATAATTCACACCAACCACCTCCCTAATTTGACACGCCACCTCAATAATATCAGGCATACGCAAAAATGGACAGCACGCTAAGTCACAGAGTCGAGCACGTCCTTCGCCACACAGGAGTTGGCTTAAACCAACCAAACAAGTCATCCTGAGAACCCTTTGATCTCAATCCCTTCACAGACCCCAATTTGACAAGCCCACATGTTCGTTTAGCGTCCATGTCACTTTACACCCAAAACGACTGACACCCCTGCCACATAAGCAGGCAGCGTGGCAGAGGCAGGAGTTGCAAAGTGGTATGGCGTTGATCAGAACCCAATGAGATCACGTTTCCAAATAGACTGGCAACATACCAGAACAAACGAAGGTTTGCCAATTTTGGTGGTTTGCAACACAGAGTATTGTTGGATATCATCACCATGGTGTCACAGCTGCCTGTATGGTAGAGTTGTAATGCTGAGTATTGTTGGATATCATCACCATGGTGCCACAGCTGCCAGTATGGTTTGGTTGTAATGCTAAGTATTGTTGGATACCCCATTACCATGGTGTCATAGCTGCCATTATGGGTTGTCACAGCTGCCATTATGGTTGGGTTCCAATGCTGAGTATTGTTGGATACCATTACCATGGTATCACAGCTGCCATTATCACAATGGAAGGCAGTGTGACAAAGTATGTTTAGAACATAAACATTGACTTGACTACCACCCAACATGTTGATCAAATAAGCAAACCATCTTCAACCTGCCTGGTAAATTTACAATAATGGTGGTGAATCATGCCTTTAGGGCATGACAATTGTCTGGCAATTGTATAGCTACATCAGTTTAAAATGAGAATTCCTATACCCACAAATATGTAATCACATGCTCACCTGTGACATGTGGTCCAAAGTTGTCGGATGGCCCTTATAACATATCAGAGGCAGGCTGACAACCATTTCTTGTCCTCTTGTGGCCTTGGGGAAGACATTGCAAGCCTCTTCTTCATTTTCTCTTGGGATCATCATGCATGTGGAAGTGCCTGTAATGAAGGTAATTGAGATGGGGCTGGCACAATTCCAGCCACATAACTAACTGTGGCTATGAGAGCAGGTATAACTTTTTCAACCAGGACAAACTGGCATGAAATGGTTTTAAAAAACTGCCACTGAATAATCTGTTGGCTATTGGTTTTACGATACGTCGACCGTTGAGTCATGTAGCGTCGCCAATCTCTCACGCCGATCAGTCGCGGGCGAAGAGTAGCGACAGGTGAGACTCGAACCCGCAACCTTTCGATTGTGAGACGAGCATCTTACCCCTAGACCACTCGTCCCCACTGAATAATCTGCAAAATAACAGTTACAACTCAGCTAATTGTTTTGCAAAGGAAAAGCAGCATGCACCATTAGATGGTGTCTACCAATGCTGTGTACATCTGTGTGCTAGAAAGCCAGGCACATCAGAAATATTTATCACGGGACCATTTTTTTGCATCTTCATGCCTTAACACGCGCACTGGAGGGGGGGCGAAATCCGCCCACCCCTCCGGTTTTTCGCAAATAACTGCAGATTTTACCGGTCGATATACGCGATTTTCGGTGTACCTGCTTAGAAATGAACGGCGCGTCGTTTAAAGCAAGAACAATGGAAATCGATCGAAAATGTTTCAAGTTAGGGGCCGCTAAAGTCAAAAAATGTTATAGCGCCAGACCACAAAAATCGGCGCTGATGCGCTCCCAGTATATTGACAAAAGGGAAGTGTTCTAGGCAACACTAGCGACTTGTTTGATGCATATTGATATGCTGTATAGTTTCAAGGTCATGTTAGGTCACCAAGGTCAAGTCAGGTCAAGTTCATGACAGGTTAATGGAACCAAACTTGATCAACTGGAATGTTGCCATAAATGCACCACTGGTTGTCATTTATACTGTTTGTAATTGCGTTTCCATACTTTATTCATGTACTTCACTCCCTTCTTCACGAAGCCGATTGCTCCGAGCTGCCCGACGGAGCAGTCGGGCGGGCGGCCGGTTCCGGTAACTGGAACAGGTAACTGACCTGATAAAGTAGTGCTATATAGGTGACCTGAGGTCAAATGTTGGGTCTAGCATCTGCATTGCATCATTAGTAATGTCCAAAACATCATTGATGCCCATTTTTGAGCATTTAAACACAATCACAGCGATCCATAACGATGACAAGCCAGGCCACGCAAAACCGGAAAATTTTGCTAATCTGACCTCATTTGACCTTGAAGATATTGACCTAAGGTCACGAAAATTGCACACAATGGAGTTCACTACCGTACCCATCCACCCTGCGAATTTCGTTCCTCCAGCTTCACTAGGAGCCGAGATCTTAGGGGGGGCGGAATCCGCCCCCCCCCTCCAGTGCGCGTAATTCTCAGAGGCCCTCCAGGGCGCGTGTTAACACCATTTCCAAATCAACCTTCCATACATTATAGCCTGGCATTCTTGCATTGAAACGCATCTTGAGGCTGCCAATTCTTGTTGGGGGCGAGTGGTCTAGGGGTAAGTTGCCGTCTCACAATCGGAAGATTGTGGGTTCGAGTCTCACCTGTCGCTACTCTTCATCCGCGGCCAATCGGCGTGAGAGATTGGCGACGCTGCATGACTCAATGATCGATGTGTCGTAAAGCCAATAACCAAGAACCACATATGTGTGCTAGAAAGCCAGGCACATCAGAAATATTTAGCACGGGACCATTTTTTTTGCATCTTCATGCCTTAACACCATTTCCAAATCAACCTTCCATACATTATAGCCTGGCATTCTTGCATTGAAACGCATCTTGAGGCTGCCAATTCTTGTTGGGGGCGAGTAGTCTAGGGGTAAGTTGCCGTCTCACAATCGGAAGATTGTGGGTTCGAGTCTCACCTGTCGCTACTCTTCATCCGCGGCCAATCGGCGTGAGAGATTGGCGACGCTGCATGACTCAATGATCGATGTGTCGTAAAGCCAATAACCAATAACCAACCGACCGACCGACCGACCGACCGACCGACCGACCGACCGACCGACCGACCGACCGACCGACCGACCGACCGACCGACCGACCGACCGACCGACCGACCGACCGACCGACCGACCGACCGACCGACCGACCGACCGACCGACCGACCGACCGACCGACCGACCGACCGACCGACCGACCGACCGACCGACCGACCGACCGACCGACCGACCGACCGACCGACCGACCGACCGACCGACCGACCGACCGACCAACCAATTCTTGTTGCTCACCCCCAGGATTTTGGCTTCCCCGCGGTCACTCGCAGTGGGAAAGTGGCGATGCTAGATAGTTCCAACACCTGAATATGTTGTGAAGAGCATAGCGTTGAATACTAAACAGCCTGATGCATCTGTGTTCTCATTAAACAATCATAACTGGGTTGCTTGAGGTTATCTGATGGTGAGATGAAGAGTTCTCTGATGGAATGATGTCACAACTGTTGCAAGTGAAGGATGGCGCCGTATTTTCCCCTTAAAACTGCACACTATGAAAAGAGTCTGATGAACTGGAATTCAGATATTTAGGTGGAAATCAACACCTATCAATAGGTTGGTATGACCTTCTGGGGACAGTTTTGACTTCCTGAATTGACTTAAAGCATAACATAGTTTACGTGTAACTGCCAACATTATATTAGACATTATTGCATACACCATTAACATGCTTGGCCAAGTTAAATATTTACAATCCACACCATGCTGATCACAAGTGAACACAATAACTGGGCAGGTATGTGTAAGTTATGAACATCTGCTTGGATCACTGGGTCTGGAGTGAAAATGTGTGCATATAATTACTGTGCTGCTTTAACATTGTATTGCTTGAAACAGCTTCTACACAAAACATGGTAATGGCAGATTGGTGCCTCAAGGCACCAATCCACTGACTACCACAGGGCATGCATATCAGGGCATGCCAACTACTGGGTCATTTTGCCAACAACTATTCACAATGCAAAGTGTATGAAATATTTGTTTTCCATTTCAGCTCCCATGTTTTCAGCCAACCCATTTTCTACAGCTGAAACTGGCAGATAATTCCCTTCTGCCAGTTGCTGCCAACCCTGATGCAAATATTCATGTTTCCTGATGCATGGTCCAGTAATTCCTAGTATTTTTTTCAGCCTGGGAAAATGATGGCTATGCTGATGCTGTGCGAGTGATGCAGAGATACATGCATGCAAATAAATGGGGAAGATGCGAGGCAGCTTAGTTCTAGCTAGACACCATTTCCACCTGAACATAATGAATACTTTTTATTCTGCAGCAGTCTAGGTTAGGTTTTTTACTTTCACAATATTTGAGAAGAGAAAAAAAAGGAAAATGTTCCATGAAAACAAAATTGTTTCTTGCATGGAAAGTTAGGCTAGGTTAGGTTAGGTTATGCTACATTTTTTGCTTTATTTGAATGCTACTTTTAATGTTATATTACCTGACTCCACCCCCACTCCCACTAGAAAATTTGCACTATGGGGGGGGGGGCAGTTCCAACTATTGCCTGAGTGCCAAGTACATATAAAGCCATCATACTGAATATTCAGTCAGATCAGGTGCACATTCCTCAACTAAAATTTTTTTTTTTTTTTTTTTAAACACCATCAGTCATCTAATGCACTTTCTATATCCTCCCATGCCCAGCTCATATAAAGTCTTTCATAAGTACACGTGTCAAGGAACATGAGAAAATTCCATAGAAACCTAAAAATGAGGTTTAGTCATAATATAAAACATTTATGTATCAGATATATTTGATTCATCATGTTTGGGAAACAACACACCTAGTGTTTGTAATGGGTCTATATCAGAACCTCTAATGCCCAAAACCGATAATGCTTCAGAATCTATAATACTCAAAACCTATAGTGCTTCAGAGCCTCTAAATAGTCGTCTTGGGGGAATTTTCAATACCTATAATACTCAAAACCTATAATGCCTCAAACCACATAATGCTTGGAACATATAGTTGTTCAGAACATATAATACCCAAATCCTATAATGCTTCAAAGCCTCTAATACTACGTCCTGTGGGAACATTCAAAACATATAATGCTCAAAACCTATAATGCTTCGAAACCTATAATGCTCAATTCCTATAATGCTTTGTTGCAACTAATATTCAGAAAGCATAACTCTGGAAAAAGCTAGTGCTTCAAAACCGCTAACGCTCAAAGCCTGTAATGCACAGAATCTATAATGCTCAGAGCCTATAATGCTCAAAACCTCTAATATCAGCTGACAACTGCATGCCATTATCACCCTTATCAGTTTACTTCACATCTCCACCGTACTCTACCAATACTCGCGCCAGGTACAGGGCTGTAATACAGGTCCTTCAAGACGGAAATCGGTGGAAGGTGAACTCGTGGGCCAATCACTAGTCGGAATTTCAGAGGAATGCGGCGGCTTCAATGTCCCGTATGTTTCCAGGGCGGCGCTAATATCAGCATGTTCCCCCCGCGGTTTCTCATTCCTAGCTGGTGTGTGGTGGTGTGGGATTCCTCCCTCAAGGCATCTGATGATATGTTCGGTGCTCCAGAGCCATTTTCCTGGCCCGAACATTTATTTGTTTAATCCCTCCATATTTTGGAGGGCTCCGGCTTGATTTTTTTTCGGATACCAATGCGATTTTTGGGGTCACACTGTGCTTATGTGGGGCCCTCGACGCCATTGGGGAGCTGCAACTTTTGGGTGCCCGGCGCGATCTTTTGGGGCCCCAGTGCGATTTTGAAGGGCTGAGACCCGACTCTTTTTAGTCCAATGTAATCTTTTGTATCCCGACGTCATGTGATTGGATCCCTAGCGCTAGTTTTAGCGACCTCGACACATTTTGGGGGGTCCAATACGTTTTGGAGGCTTTTGGCGCCATTGTTGGGGTCCCAGAGTGATTATCCATGTCCGTGTCCGTGTCCGTCTCCGTCTCCGTGTCCGTCTCCATGTCCGTCTCCGTGTCCGTGTCCGTGTCCGTATCCGTCTCTGTCTCTGTCTCTGTCTATGTCTCCCGCTCCCTCTCCGTCTCTGTCTGCCTCTGTCTCTCCATCTCTCCATCTGTCTGTCTATCTGTCTCTCCATCTCTCCATCTGTCTGTATATCTGTCTCTCTCTCCATCTGTCTGTCTCTGTCTGTCTGTCTCTCTGTCTGTCTGTCTCTCTGTCTGTCTGCATCTCTGCCTGTCTGTCTATTTGTATCTGTCTCTCTGTCTGTCTGTCTGTCTCCATTTAGGTACTGTCCCTAGATACCATGCTTCTTAAAATAAAATCTAAGTATCAAATGTTAAGCGCTACATCCTGACAGGTTATGTAGTCCATGTCCTGGGCAACATGGCGACTTTGGCAATAGGCGCGCTATTGGTCCAATACATAATCTCTGCCATCGCCTAAGGAAGCAGGACCTCGGGTAGCATGTTAGCTGGGTGGGCAAGTGTCCTTCCAGTAGAATCAGCTTGAACCCAATCGGTTGAGTGTATCCACCCAGCTAAAGTCAGTAAAATAATAAGGCAGTTGGAAGACAAAAGTAGTCCGTGAGATCAGGCGCCTATCTCACCAATACCGTTGCTATTCCGAACAGCTGTGTGGCTTGAGAATGTAGGCACCCTTTTGGGCCATTCGGGCAACGTTCTTCGTAATATGTGGAAAATTACTGGCTATATATGATCCTCTACTGAGATGAAAAGCATCTTTCTGGGCACTTAGGTGCTTTGACAATGCAAGCGTCATGCTGGGTCAATCCGTGCTCTCATCTCGGGGACATTTCGGATCTGAGATGGAACCTCACTAGTTCACTTTAGCACTTAGGGGTCTTGTTCTTCCGTCACGGGCACTTTCAAATCGAAAGTTCGTCCCAGCCCTCTCTGACCATCAGGCACCCGGTTTATTCCTCAGCTGTTAGAGGTCCGCTTCCCGAGATTCCTCTTTCCAGCTGGCATAGGCATTCCACAGGGACACGGAGCACATAAAACAGCACCCCTGAACAGGGGTGTTGTTTTATGTATTTCGTAATTTTTGGGAAAAGATCTCTGTTTCATGACATTTGTTTTTCGTCAACCCACCCCCCCCCCCCCCATTCAGAAACTTCTGGCTGCGCCACTTCCTAATTATGCCACTGAAACGTAGCATGATGAGTATTACTGGACAAACCTGGGCATCCTCAAAATCACCAAATAATACTGAAATTGAATTACTAGATATACCAGTAAATTTTTGATAAAATGTGTTTTCTGGGTTTTCTTATTTCATTATTAATTATCATAAGAAGTACTATCAAAATTAATAATGAAATACGGAAACCTAACCAACCTAACCTAACCTAATATAATACAATATACTCTAATCTAAACTAATATAAACTAATATACCATAATCTAAAAACACAATCATATTGTATATCGTGACATCATCCACCACAACATGATCGGTGCACCACAGGGAGGTTCTGTCAGTGTTCTTGTCAGATAACAGTGGCATGTGATCTGTGTGATAAAGAGAGGGAAAACAACCATTTTTGGTATTTTTGTCATAAAAGGTGTTTTTTTAATTTTTGGAAAAAAAAGTTCAGAATATGATGTTTATGAACATGACTAAGAAGATACGACCACTCATTTTCGGCGCTGATGCTTACTTTTCAATTTGAATGGTGACGTCACGTCGGTACGGTTTGATGACGTCATACGTATGGCACGGTTCACATACCATAATGAGATGGTCGAAGTAGCTTAATCTAATATAATCTAACCTAACCTAACTATAAAAAATTTACCAGTTAGTTTGGGTTAGGTTAGGTTAGGTTAGATTATATTAGATCAAGCTACTTCGACCATCTCATTAAGGTATGTAAACCGTGCCATACGTATGGCGTCATCAAACCGTACCGATGTGACGTCATCATTCAAATTGAAAAGTAAGCATCAGCGCCGAAAATGAGTGGTCACATCTTCTTAGTCATGTTCATAAATATCATATTCTGAACTTTTTGTCAAAAAAAGTTCCAAAAACACCTTTTATAAAAAAATACCGGTTAGTTTAAGTTAGTTTAGGTTATGTTAGGTTAGGTTAGGTTGGGTTAGATTATATTAGATTAAGCTACTTCGACCATCTCATTAAGGTATGTGAACCGTGCCATATGTATGACGTCATCAAACCGTACCGATGTGACGTCATCCTTCAAATTGAACAGTAACCATCAGCGCCGAAAATGAGTGGTCGCATCTTCTTAGTCATGTTCATAAACATCATATTCTGAACTTTTTTCCCAAAGATTCAAAAAACACCTTTTATGACAAATTTACCCCATTTTCAACATGAAGAAGTGTTGAATCAACTGCATGGAGTGTTTAGTGTTCCTTTCATCACATCTGAGAAGCTCCAGGTCAGGGATGGATAAATTATTGCACACAAAACAGCAGTGAGGCATGTATGGCACATTATATAAATAATAGCTGTGATAAACCGAGAGGTAAGCGTTTTCCCAGAAAACAAGTGGTCGCATCTTCCGAATCACGTTCATAAACATCATATTCTGAAATAATATTCCAAAAATTATTAAAACATCTTTTATCAAAAATGTACCGATATCCCTAGATACCAATAATCTATGTGTAAACTGTAAAGAGCAGCATAATTTTATTTCAACACATTTCAGTCCTGCATAGGTCCCGAGCCTAACCTAGCCTACTTTATCTGCCAATTTAAATATGACTGTGATTAGTCACTAGCAGGTGATTTAACTTTCATGACTGCCTAGGCATCCTAGATACCTACGTACCTACCTTCTGTTATTCAAATTATTTTTTCCAGTCCCTTGATAAAGAATGGATTTATGCAGAGACAGCAGAGTGATGCTAAATGGTACAAAGTCATCATGACAAAATGTTCTTAGTGGAGTGCCTCAGGGGTTGGTACTGGGGCCACTATTGTTCATTATATTTGTGAATATCATTGAATGTGGCCTAAGCAGTAAAGTTTTGAAATTTGCAGATGATTTGAAGATCTTTAGGGCAATAACAGGGCACAATGAGCAGGTTTTGCTGCAGAACGACTTAGACAAGCTTGTGAAGTGGTCCGAAAAATGGCAAATGAAATTTAATTTTGATAAGTGCAAAGTCATGCATCTAGGTAGGCAGCATATGAAGGCACCATACTTGATGGGTGGCGAAGTACTATCTGTGACTCAGCAGAAGGACTTAGGTACAGGGTGGGAATTAAGGCACTTCTGAAGAGATTTTATCTCTGAAAACATTTTTGCACTCCGGGTTCATACTGGATAGGATGGGCTTCACATGTACTCCGACACAAATGTGGGAACAAAGATATCAATAAAAACAAACACAGAACGACATGCAACAAAAAAAATGCTAGTTATTCCACTTATGGTCACCACTCAAACTAACCACTTTTTGTAGCAGTCAGCAGCCAGACCACAGCTTCACACCCTCCATCAATCTCAACCACCGGAATTGCCGACAACAATGCGCCAACAGCAACTTGCAAGATGATGCGCATGCGCACTTAGAACACTGTTCTCCGGCTATGGAGCGCATCTCGGAATGCTTGCGTTCCTGCCACCCTATAGTGGGAAACTTTGACAGTTTTAAGAGACGTCCTCCGGAGTCCCGGAGGCCACCGATCAGAATTGGCTGTGTTAGCGTTTTCTATTCTGAAATCTGTCCGTGAACCAATCAATGCAAGGTATTTTGTATATGATGTCATAACCATTAGCAACTTTGAACACATGGTTAACAGTGTCCACACAAGTTAACAGTAAACACAAGACCTTGACTGATCCTTTGCTTTGATCACATCCAACTGTGGCGTGTGCGGTAGCGGAGTTGCGTTCATATTACGTGGGAAATTGGCTGCGTAGGTAGGTATGCGCTCTGAGCTGAGGGTGAAGTGTGAAGTATTTTTGTTTGTTTTTCATATGGCTAGCCTTGTACTAAGACCAACAGTGAAAGGAAAATGCATTTCTCCTGTGAGTTATAAGAAACGAAACAGTGCTGATTATTACGGGTCACTGCCGGGCAGTGCCATCCATTGTTCACTTCTTTGTTTGTATGTTTTGGCATTTGATTTGACCCAAAATGAGAATGATATTACTTATGCATATTATGTAGGTACTGATTTAGGTTTTTCTGGTCAGTTACTGGTAAACAGATTCCATGCATAAAAATAATGTCCATGAAAATGTACTCCGGAAGAAATCTGCATACACTCAGACTCCCAACCCGGAAAGTAAGTTTCCCACTCTGCTTAGGTGTCATTTTGAACACCAAATTGGGGGCATCAGAACAGACCAAAGAAGCCAGGAAGAAGGCACTAAGAATGCTTGGGGCAATACAGAGGAATGTGTCATACAAAAGTGAGGTCATCAGGAACCTTTACTGTGCATGTCAGGCCACATTTGGAATACTGTGTCCAAGCTAGGTCCCCTAGTTATGAGAAAGATTGTTGGCTTTTAGAGAGAGTACAAAAGAGGGCAACAAAAATGGTTAATGGTATAGGCAACCGGTATTCTTTTACTTTCTGCCGTAGCGTTGTTTACACTAGATATGTAACCGAATGTGCCGCATATGGGTAGGAAATGTCGCACTGTTCAAATATACCACTGGATATGGATGCAACGTTTTGATGACGTCACAAATAGTCACAATATACGGCTTTTTCGCTCATCTCCATTGCTTTTTCGCCCATCTCCATTGGAGCCATGCTATGAAGTCATGCCATGAAACCATGCCATGCCATGAAACCATGCCATGCCATGAAACCATGCCGTGCCATGATCCAGGGAACATATTCTGGCGGTATTTCCACATGGGGATCACGAAAAGTGCATAACGCCAGCAAGTAAAAGAGACGGTTATACCACATTATGTATACGTTACGGCAGCGAAAAACCACCATGAAACCATAGCAGTGGGTCCAGATCATCAGGACATCTTCCAATATATCCAGTGATCATATTCTGAAGGTATTCCCACATGGGGATTACGAGAAGTGCATGACTGCGGCAAGTAAAAGAGACGGTTATACCACATTATGTATACGTTACGGCAGCGAGAAACCACCATGAAACCATCGCAGTGGGTCCAGATCATCAGGACATCTTCCAATATATCCAGTGATCATATTCTGAAGGTATTCCTACATAGGGATTACGAGAAGTGCATGACGGCAGCAAGTAAAAGAGACGGTTATACCACATTACGTATACGTTACGGCAGCGATAAACCACCATGAAACCATCGCAGTGGATCCAGATCATCAGGACATCTTCCAATATATCCAGTGATCATATTCTGAAGGTATTCCCACATGGGGATTACGAGAAGTGCATGACGGCAGCAAGTAAAAGAGACGGTTATACCACATTATGTATACCTTACTGCAGCGAGAAACCACCATGAAACCATCTCATGGGTCCAGATCATCAGAACAATTTCCAATATATTCAGTGATCATATTCTGAGGGTATTTCCACATGGGGATATCAAAACGTGCATGACGGCAGAAAGTAAAACAGAAGGTTATACCACATTATGTATATGCTAGGGCAGCAAGAAATCATCATGAAACCATCGCAGTCGGTCCAAATCATCAGGACTTCTTCCAGTATATCCAAGGATAATATTCTGGCGGTAATTCCACATGAGTATTACGATAAGTGCATGACGGCAGCAAGTAAAAGAGACAGTTATATCACATTATGCATACGTTACGACAGCGAGAAACCACCATGAAACCATCGCAGTGGGTCCAAGTCATCAGGACGTGTTCCAATAGATCCAGGGATCATATTCCGAAGGTATTCCCATATGGGAATCACGAAAAGTGCATCTCGGCCGAAAGTGAAACGGACGGTTATGTCACATTATATATACGTTAGGACAGCGTGAAACAAAAATCCGGTAACATAGAAGCGGTGGAGGTAGGCTGGGGCCCCTACACAGGACATTATGTTACTAATTATTATTTTGATTTGAATTTAAGTTCAATTTTAATTATTGTTTTTAAAATTGGCCCCTTTTGCAAATAGTGGTCGAAATCCGGTGCTTTAACCGAAAATAGTGGGAGAATGGGCAATCCGTTCGACCCCTTCCCTGATGTAATTCCTAGGTACGCCACTGGGGAGGGGGAGGGGCTGACGCCGAAAACCGAAAGTTTCCCCCCCAAACTGGTGGGCTAGATCCGCCAGTGGAAACGACACTTCACCACCAAGAAAATAGCAGGATGAAAAATATCCGCAACGAACAATCACAGTGGTATTTGCTTATACACATGCATAAATTAAAAATATATATATATATATACCTTCATACATAATCGTGCAACACCTTTTCAGTTCCTTCGTGCCGTCGTACACTTTTTGGTATCTTTGGAATCTTTTGGTATCTCAATCTACCTACCACCAGAATATCATCCCTGGATTTATTTGACGAAGTCCTGATGATCTGGAGCCAATGCGATTGCTTCATGGTGATTTCACGCTGTCCTAACGTATATATAATGTGACATAACCGTCCGTTTCACTTTCTGCCGAGATGCACTTTTCGTGATTCCCATATGGGAATACCTTCGGAATATGATCCCTGGATCTATTGGAACACGTCCTGATGACTTGGACCCACTGCGATGGTTTCATGGTGGTTTCTCGCTGCCGTAACGTATGCATAATGTGATATAACTGTCTCTTTTACTTGCTGCCGTCATGCACTTATCGTAATACTCATGTGGAATTACCGCCAGAATATTATCCTTGGATATACTGGAAGAAGTCCTGATGATTTGGACCGACTGCGATGGTTTCATGATGATTTCTTGCTGCCCTAGCATATACATAATGTGGTATAACCTTCTGTTTTACTTTCTGCCGTCATGCACGTTTTGATATCCCCATGTGGAAATACCCTCAGAATATGATCACTGAATATATTGGAAGATGTTCTGATGATCTGGACCCATGAGATGGTTTCATGGTGGTTTCTCGCTGCAGTAAGGGATACATAATGTGGTATAACCGTCTCTTTTACTTGCTGCCGTCATGCACTTCTCGTAATCCCCATGTGGGAATACCTTCAGAATATGATCACTGGATATATTGGAAGATGTCCTGATGATCTGGACCCACTGCGATGGTTTCATGGTAGTTTCTCGCTGCCGTAACGTATACATAATGTGGTATAACCGTCTCTTTTACTTGCTGCCGTCATGCACTTTTCGTGATCCCCATGTGGAAATACTGCCGGAATATGATCCTTGGATCTACTGAAAGAAGTCCTGTTGATCTGGACCCATTGCGATTGTTTCATGGTGGTTTCTCGCTGCGGAAACGCATGCATATTGTGGTATAACCTTCTGCTTTACTTGCTGCCGTCATGTACTTTTCGTGATCCCCATGTGGGAATACCTTCAGAACATGATCACTGGATATATTGGACGATGTCCTGATGATCTGGACCCTCTGCGATGGTTTAATGGTGGTTTCTCGCTGCGGTAACGTATGCATAATATGATATAACCGTCTCATTTACTTCCTACCGTCATGCACTTTTCGTGATCCTCATGTGGGAATACCGCCAGAATATGATCCTTGGATCTACTGGAAGAAGTTCTGATGATCTGGACCCACTGCGATGGTTTCATGGTGGTTTCTCGCTGCCATAACGTATACATAATGTGGTATAACCGTCTCTTTTACTTGCTGCCGTCATGCACTTATCGTAATCCCCATGTGGGAATACCTTCAGAATATGATCACTGGATATATTGGAAGATGTCCTGATGATCTGGACCCACAGAGATGGTTTCATGGTGGTTTCTCGCTGCCGTAACGTATACATAGTGTGGTATAACCGTCTCTTTTACTTGCTGCCGTCATGCACTTATCGTAATCCCCATGTGGGAATACCTTCAGAATATGATCACTGGATATATTGGAAGATGTCCTGATGATCTGGACCCACAGAGATGGTTTCATGGTGGTTTCTCGCTGCCGTAACGTATACATAGTGTGGTATAACCGTCTCTTTTACTTGCTGCCGTCATGCACTTTTCGTGATCCCCATGTGGAAATACCTTCAGAATATGATCCTTGGGTCTACTGGAAGATGTCCTGATGATCTGGATCCACTGCGATGGTTTCATGGTGGTTTCTCGCTGCGGTAACGTATGCATAATGTGATATAACCGTCTCTTTTACTTGCTGCCGTCATGCACTTTTTGTGATCCCCATGTGAAAATACCGCCAGGATATGATCCTTAGATATATTGGAAGAAGTCCTGATGATTTGAACCCACTGCGATGGTTTCATGATGGTTTCTTGCTGCCCTAGCATATACATAATGTGTTATAACCTTCTGTTTTACTTTCTGCCGTGATGCACGTTTTGATATCCCAATGTGGAAATACCTTCAGAATATGATCACTGGATATATTGGAAGAAGTCCTGATGATTTGGACCCACTGCGATGGTTTCATGGTGGTTTCTCGCTGCCGTAACTTATACATAATGTGGTATAACCGTCTCTTTTACTTGCTGCCGTCATGCACTTTTCGTGATCCCCATGTGGAAATACTGCCAGAATATGATTCTTGGATCTACTGGAAGATGTCCTGATGATCTGGATCCACTGCGATGGTTTCATGGTGGTTTATCGCTGCCGTAACGTATACGTAATGTGGTATAACCGTCTCTTTTACTTGCTGCCGTCATGCACTTCTCGTAATCCCCATGTAGGAATACCTTCAGAATATGATCACTGGATATATTGGAAGATGTCCTGATGATCTGGACCCACTGCGATGGTTTCATGGTGGTTTCTCGCTGCCGTAACGTATACATAATGTGGTATAACCGTCTCTCTTACTTGCTGCAGTCATGCACTTCTCGTAATCCCCATGTGGGAATACCTTCAGAATATGATCACTGGATATATTGGAAGATGTCCTGATGATCTGGACCCACTGCTATGGTTTCATGGTGGTTTTTCGCTGCCGTAACGTATACATAATGTGGTATAACCGTCTCTTTTACTTGCTGGCGTTATGCACTTTTCGTGATCCCCATGTGGAAATACCGCCAGAATATGTTCCCTGGATCATGGCACGGCATGGTTTCATGGCATGGCATGGTTTCATGGCATGACTTCATAGCATGGCTCCAATGGAGATGGGCGAAAAAGCAATGGAGATGAGCGAAAAAGCCGTATATTGTGACTATTTGTGACGTCATCAAAACGTTGCATCCATATCCAGTGGTATATTTGAACAGTGCGACATTTCCTACCCATATGCGGCACATTCGGTTACATATCTAGTGTAAACAACGCTACGGCAGAAAGTAAAAGAATACCCAACACACTGAACATCTTTAAAAACGGCATAGACAATCATTATAAAAATAGGGGGCTTGTTTTTCTGTATTCCAGGGAGGGTTGATAGGCAGATTTGATGGGCAACTGGTTCAGTGTCGAAAGTGCAACCAAGAAGGGCCCTTGTGGCTCATAGCTGCACTGATCTTTTATGTCTTTATGTCTTTACGCCACCTTCGTATGTACTCTGCTTTTCCGAGCGTTAATCCCCGGACAGTCCAAACAGCCAAACATTAAACTTTGAACCAAATTACCTATTCGATACGCAAACACCGTGGATTTCAAAGCATTTCACTCAAGGCGATAAATACCTAATTACGATTTCGGGTACGAAACCAATTTCACCTAATCTAACGCAGCGCGGAAAAGACGAAAAATGTAAACATTTTTTGGTGACGTCATCCAATCGTGTTTGTGCCAACAGTCTGCCACCATCAACCCAGTGCATGGATCATGTACGCCTGGATTGGTAACCAACAACTGTTTGCGTATCGGCCCACTCAGCTGAGGGTAAGTAAAAACACGGAAACGCGGCCGGTTTTAGGCCGTGCGCCTATGGGAGTTCAGGGTACGCATTTCGTATTCGCATTTTTTTCCAATTGATTCAGCCATCCCAGAAGGATTGCATCAGGCTTTCATGATACAGAATTGATCAAGGAACCTTACCGTTCTTTTCTTATTGATTTATTACGCTCCGTTCAGAAGTTGTTGTGGTGCGAAGTGAAGAAATTTGTGAGTGGGAGCCCACCTCGACCCAAGGGTCGGCCCACTAATGTTGATATCTTGATGATCTTTATCTTGAATCTTTATCTTGATCTTAAAATGATTGGACGGGGCAAATTATATGAAGGCAATGGGCAGACCAAAATGAATTGGGGGGGGGCACATTCCATTGGCTCCCATGTTGGAAGTTGAAATAATTGCGGGGGTGGGTTAAGCAAACATTGAGGTGGCAGTTCCCCCTCAAAGGTATATAAAACAACACCCCTGAGTAGAACGACTGGCAAGTGGTAGAGAATCGGCGAGAGGTAGTGGCGTTGCCAGCTAGGGTATGTTGCAAGGGCTGATCCAAGGGGAGGAAGCAAAAGTGGCGCCCCTTATGACCCGAAGGACGCCTCTCTTGGAGGCTCCAGTGTACCCCGTCCCTCGAATTTCTCAGCGCAACGCGCTCCTCGGCCTGGGAACGGCAGTCCTCTGGGAGTCCGAACGCACGTCGCGAATTTTTCGGCGAAAGGCACTCCTCAGACAAAACAAATGGTGTACCCCGGGTTCTGGGAGTTCTGGCGTTCTGGTTCTGGGAGATCGGAATGTACCCCGTCCAAATGTTCTGGGACAAAGAGCCGCCCTCTGGAGAAATGAGTCCTCCTTGGCAAAATCATAAATTTGTCAGTGGTATGGTGTAGGGGGCTTGTACCCTCCATGGAACTTCCGCTCAATCCTCTGCGGATTGGTTGGTACGCCGAAGTCTGTACTCACCCATTCAGTTGCGTAAACCACCCCACCGGAAAGTATAAACCACATATCTAGAGAGCAATGAGGGTGGGGCGAAAGCAGAACCGCCCATTCTTATCTTTAAGGGTGAAACTGCCCCCTCAATGCTTGCTTCCCCCACCCGCAATAATTTCAACTACTAACATGGGAGCCTATGGAATGTGACCCCCTATTCATTTTGGTCTGCCTATTGCCTTCGTGTACTTTGCCCCTACGATCCTTTTAATAAATCAACATCGGTGGGCCGACCCTTTCGTAGAAATGGGCTCCCACTCACAGATGCATTCACTTCGCATCACGACAACTTCGGAACGGAGCGTAATAAATCAATAAGGAAAGAATGGTAAGGTTCCTTGATCAATTCTGTGCAATGATAGGCAGATGCAATCCTCCTGGGATGGCTGAATAAATTGGAAAAAAATCAAATACGAAATGCGTACCCCGAGCTCCCATAGGCGCACGGCCTAAAACTGGCCGCGTTTCCGTGTTTTTACTTACCCTCCGCTAGGTGGCAGGTCGGTGCCGCTGATACGCGCAGATCAAAGGCGCCGACGCGGAGTTTCCAATCCAGGCGTACATCATCCATGCCTAATGTATTCGCTGGAGTTGCCATGATTTTGCTTTGGAAAGTTCGCAATATATGTATCAGCTTGTGTAAAATTCACTTTGCTTTGTCAGGCGATCATCTCATCTGGTAGCCATGACATAAGTCAGCAAAAGTGGATGGTCTATAATGGCCACTTTTTTGCCCGATGGACGATCTCAAGTGATTACGAAGTGGATGTCGATGAAAGGTGCAGTAATAGATGTATTTTAATTGATGTAGTGGTTTTAACCTACAACCGTTATGGATATTTTTTTTAATGTTTTTAAATCGCCCCCGAATGGCGTTGAAACGCTGTAATTACGGTAGTTACAACAATAGTAACTGCCCGATGGACGATCTCAGTAATTACTGCACCAATTTGCATGAAAATGGCTCTAAAATCAACTTCGACATTTATTTTTGGCGTATTGAGTCACTTCCAGCCAATATAATTAGGCCATCACAGCCATTATACTTGGAGGGCATGTATCGTGAAATAAAGAAATAAAATAAATAAATAAATAGAAGGCCACGAAATGAGGGAACGAAATTCGAGACTTACCCGATGGACGATCTACGAAAGTAATTTACAGAATTGCGCCAAACACACGCTAATGAATGTGTTTTGGTGGTGCAGCGTTTTACCACTGTGTTTAACCAAACGGGGAGCATTCATAACGTACAAGGTTCATTTACTACCAAAGTTCATAACGTACAAAGCTCACAACGTACAAGGATCATAACCTACAAAAATCGAAATAAAGTACAAAATGCATTGGATAGGGCGCGTTCACAACGTACAAAATTCGATCACAACGTACAAAACAACGATCACAACGTACAAAACTGGCTTCAGAGGGAGCGTTCATAACGTACAAAGTTCATTTACGTACAAGGATCATAACGTACAAAAATAGTTCGTCAGTTGTCCGCTAGGAGAGCCAGCGAAACCCTAGCGGCGAAATCTTGCTGCTGTATCTCCGCTTTCTGTCAACAGGTGGCAGGAGTGTGAGGTTATTGGCGCATGGTACCTGGTAAATGTGCTGCCAAATGTGGTCTGGTGGTTTCTTCAGATTTTTTCCATTTCTCCAGGGGACGAGCACATTTCCTCAGAGGGTCGCCTTAGGTGGAAAAATCCACTGAGCGGGTGCAGGTGCTGCATTCGATAATACTGAGGGGACGCCTTTTCGCCTCAAAGCGGCGCTTCTTCCTCCGAAAAGAGCGCCTTTGGCTGACAAATTCGTTCCAAGGAGAGGGCCTTTCCCGGTCGGAGCGACGTCACCTTTCCCTGGGGAGGGGGTGGGGGTAGCCCTCACCCAGATGGAGATGTGGTCTCCTCGAGGATTCTCAAGTGGATCCTTGACCCTTGCCCAACGAGTGTTTCAACTGATTGGACCGGGAGTGGGGCAAGCCGATATTTAGGCCAATTCTTTGATGTTCATTGTCCACTGCCGTCGGGGATAAAAATGTGCTGCATGGAAGGTGCACCTTGAATTTTCTTCGTTGTTTGAACATCCGCAGCCCCTGCAGTGGTGGAAGCAGTCAGGATTCAGTCGACATTGGGAAGCACCCCGTTAATAAAAAGTACACCGGCTTTAGACCGCTTAGCACCGTTAAGACAATATTTTCCTCGTAAAATATTTAGTTTTACCGCAAATTGGAAATGAAGGTTAATTTTCCTGCAACTAGATCATCTTGAGCGCATGGCCCCCAGTGGCTATTCCCTAGATCGGCCACCGCTCCCTCTTCACCACCACCACCGGCATCACCTCATGTCATCAGTTGTTATCTGTCTGCCACCTATTCATAGATTTCTCTGAAACTAGAAATTCTAGATGAAACTGGCGTTACGTGTCGTTAGCGGGCTTGCCGTGTCGGCGGCAGCGGGCCTGATGTGTCGACGGTGGACCTGACGTGTCAGTGGCGGACCTGACGTGTCGGTGGCGGGCCTGACGTGTCGGCAGCGGCGGGCCTGACGTGTCGGCGGCGGCGCGCCTGACGTGTCGGCGGCGGCGGACCTGACGTGCTGGTGGCGGACCTTACGTGTCGGTGGCGGACCTGACGTGTCGGCAGCGGGCCTGACGTGTCGACGGCGGACCTGACGTGTCGGCGGCAGCGGGCCTGACGTGTCGGCGGCGGACCTGACGTGTCGGCAGCGGCGGGCCTGACGTGTCGGCAGCAGGCCTGACGTGTCAACGGCGGGCCTGACGTGTCGGCGGGGAACCTGACGTGTCTGCGGCAGCGGGCCTGACGTGTCGACGGCGGACCCGACGTGTCGGCGGCGGCCTGACGTGTCGGCGGCGGCCTGACGTGTCGGTGGCGGCGGCTACGCCAGCAGGTCCGTCCTGAATGTTCTTTGATAGGATTACCAGTCTGTGGCTTCCTGATCCACAGACTGTGTACACAGATCCTCCACCCCGGCATCACCGGCGTTTGCCAGCCAATGTCCTGACCAACCACGTATTTACGTCTTGAATGTGACTCGTCCTATTGTAGATTAACTGAGACCAGTTAAGCGACTTAAAGCGCGGAATCCGACAACGCCACCCCTCACCGACGCCGCAAAACACTTCATGGCTCGAATCGAAAAAAATCGACTCGTCTGGTCCGCGATCAGCCGACATACGGGTGGAGGTTGGCCGACGCTGGCGGGAGGCGGTCCGAGCTCGATGTGGCGAAGTGTACAGCTCATAATTGAGCCCAAAAGACATGCCAGGTCAACTCCGAGCGACGACGTTAACGACCTCAACCGATACTTCGTGCGGGTTGGAAACATGGCTGCCGAACAAGTGTATTTATCTGGACCCGAGTTTCCGACGTGTCTTTCCAACATCAGCAACAAGAACAACAAGGAAGCCATCTCTCTCCACCAACCGAGAACCGAAAGACGCCAGACGGCGCATTAAAACGCCCGAGGCTCAACACCACCCAAGAAGCCTCGACGCCACAGGAGCCGCAAGTGACCGGCTTAAACGACGTGCCACCTAGTAGCACAGCGCCACAAAAGAGCCGGTGCAGCGCCAAAGGCGTGCTGAGTAGCAGCGCCAACGCCATCTGGCAACGCCCAAAACAACCCAGAAGCACCGACGCCACCTTGGCGCAGCCAAACACACAACGGGTCGGAATCCAGTGCAGTGCCACCAGAGCAGTGATTGATATCTACAACTCTTTTAGCTCAACTATCTCCGACTACAGATTGGTCCAGCGGCGCCACCGGCCGCCGACCCCCCCCCCAACCCGCAGTTTTTATAAATTGTAACCTTCACTTCCTAGATCCAACACCATACATACGGCCCTCTACATTCACTGGACATGGACACCGACACCACGCCACCCACTCCGAAGGGTGATCTCCTGTGCCGCCGGGATGATGGTCATCCAATGATGACTCTTGACCTCTGGATTCCAAAAATCCACGGGCAGCGTATTTTTCCAAACATGTACATATCTACCTACATTGACATACAACAGTCATTGAAAACATAGCTTTTTCTAGGCCAGCTAGACTAAGGGCACGGTGCATTATTCCTTGATTAATTTTGCATGGATTATTGACGATACATGCATAATTTAATATTTATGTACAATGCAATCATGCTATGAATGCCTTCCTGAAACTTTCCATGAGTTGCAGTCTGATTTCCTGTAGTATGAATTTGCATGTTGACAATGTTTTTCCTCCACCAAAGAAAAAGATGGATAGGCCTGGTTAGGCTGTATCCTTTTATTTCAAGATTTTGATACTTTTCTCTGAGAAAATAGATTAGGCTAGCTAATTTTATGCTAGGTTACCTTGCAATTTCTAAAGCTTTAAATAATTAGTTATTGTATATGAACCAATTTAAAGCCCTCATTTTTGGTATTATTTTGCTTTTCAACGAATTTGTATGCTTGTTGGTAAAAAATATGTTCTTTGTACACCAAAATAACAATCACGATAAGACCCTCATGTCAAGCATTTACCACTAAGTTGTAGCTACACTAAGTTTGGGTCAAAGGTATGAGAAATAGATGATTTGGGTCAGATCTGCTGACTGAAATGAGCTACATTTCTTTACAGAATGGACAAAGAATGATATCAGGTGACAAATGTATCCATTAGATACATTTACAGTTGAACAAGTTTTTTTCTGCTATATAGTGGGCTGGATCCAGCCCACTATATCTGTTCTATCATCAAAACTTAGTCTGGAATACAAGCATAATCATTTTTGTAAAAACAAATAGCATAGTTCTTGTCATAGGAACACATATTCAGCTTTATTGACAAAAAGTATCAAGCCTTTTGGAATGGCATTATATAGGTTTTGTTTAAGTGATTGGAGCACGATTGCTTGATGTCCTGACCTGTGTATTTTAAGTATATGTCTCAAACTTAGCATAAAGGAGAGGTTATCATGAGATAACAAGTGAGTGATGCCTATATTTAGGTTGATTCTTTCCATCAACAATTATAGGATTTGTGTAAAATGCCGCCACACGCCACGGTCTTCACTGCGGAGTTGATGGCCATCAGCAAAACTCTTGCATACATCGAGGTTGACGACGATATTTTACATGCTATTTTGACTGATTCTCTGAGCAGTCTTGTGGCGTTGCGCAGTTTTAACCAGCAACATGTCATCGTACGAGACATTTCATCGCACCTTACTTCTCTGCATCGCATGGGAAAACAGGTCATACTTTGCTGGATTCCAGCACATGTCGAAATCCGTGGTAACGAGCTGGCCGACAGGGCTGCAGGCGTGCAGCACAAGCGCCAAGGAGTCGCGTTCTCCCACTTCTTGCCAGTGACTACTACCCAATTATCTCATCATTTATTCTCAGACAGTGGCAGGGCAAATGGGACCAAGTGGAGTTCAACCAATTAAAGCAAATCAAACCATAGTTAGCTCCGTGGCCAACGTCCTTCAGCCAAACTAGAAGGGACGAGGTAGCCATCTGTCGTCTCAGAATTGGTCACACTCTAGCAACACATAGGTATTTATTGTGCGGGGACGACCCGCCGAAATGTGTTAGGTGTAATGCCGCACTGATTGTGCACCATGTGCTGGTGGCGTGCCAAGCATACACAGAAGAACGTAGGCGCCACTTCGGATATGATGCGAATGCTCTGAGGTTGAAGGACTTATTGGGAGATTATTCCCGATTTATACACAATGGAGCAGTTTTGTGCTTCCTTGCGGAGATGGGATTTGACGTAATACATGCACCTGCCTAACTGATTATTTGTTTCCCCAGATCTTATATCAAGCGCCTTAATAGCTACCGATGTTTTATATTCATTTGTGAGTATGACGCGTGCTTAGGCAACCTTGTTATGGGTGAAATATAACCCAATGGGGTTGACGCACCCTAAAACCCCAATATTCATAATTAAAATGGCAAACATACATAAGAAGCCTCTGGGCCATTTTTTTTTCACAATGTTGTTTTTCTGGTGATTTCTGATTTCTGATTGTTCCTTTGGAAAATGAAAACTTCCAAGGATATAAGCACTTTAAGTTCAAGTACTTCTATCTAAGAAATCAGTCAAAGAAAAGAATATCAAAAACATTGAAATAACTTTAAAAAAGCAAGAAGAAAATTGACTACATATACCTGCTATCCCACATCAACAACATATGGGAAGTGTGGGAAAAGGTTTTGGGTGTGGTGGTATATAATGAAAAATAACGTACAATTATCAATAAATATTAATGCAACCTAACCTAGCCTACTGATGTTCGACGGCCTAACACCTACCGATGTTGAATCACTTAAACGCACTAATATTGGATTACTTAAAACCTACGGATGTTGGATTGCCTAAATATGATTTTAAAATGTGATTTTCAAAACAAATTGCAGAGGACTGTCCATAATAGCCAATGCACGTGGAGGGCATATATCGTGAAATAAATAAATAAATTTATAAATAAGAAGACGTCAGCCTTCCACAGCCGCCGGCTGCCAGCGACCATCGTGCAGACAACGGGTTAGGCGTGCACGGTCAAGTTCGCGGACCGCCGATAGGTCATTCACATAATGACCAGATCAGGTTGCGAGTGATGCCGTTGCTGTATCCGTTCCCGAAGCCGTCCCGTCGGCTCCTGCGACGTCATTTGCCCGAGGGGTATCTCAGCTGAGGCCACCATCAGTGGTAGCCTTACCTGCTGACGTGTGTGTTCCCTTGCCGCCCCGGTTCAGTACATAATATATATATATATATATATATACAAATACACAAATATATATATTACGTGGGCTATATGGGGCCTCCTGTCGGTGGCGGATCCAGGGAGGGAAGTTGGGGCATGTGCCCCATCCCCCCCATAAAAGGTGGCGTCCCTTCGACTAGGAAAATGCGTCCCTCCGCGAAGGCTCGAGTGCACCCCAACACCCTCGAATTTTTCAGTCGCAGGCGGCTCTCGGCAGGAAAGGCACCCCTCAAGCTACTTTCGCGGTGGCGCCACTCCAAACACGTGTCCCCTCCCCAAGATGACAATTCCTGGATCCGTCCCTGCCTCTTGTGGCAGCTATTGGTTTCCTGTAGCGGCTATGGGACCTCTTATGACGACAGAGAGCCTCCTAGTGCGGTCTAGGGGCGGTCAGATAATTTCAGGCGGTCTTCTGTGGTTACGTTTCGGGAAACTCTCCTGCCACTGAGGGGAAGAAGCTAAGGCGCACTTAGCTTCCCCCCCCCCCCCTCTGTCTGTCCTTTCTTTCGCTCTTGAACGGGGGTGACAACTTGACCAGCTAAAACGGACGGTAGAGGGAGCCTACCAATATCGGGAAAAATCCCTTGATTTTGGAGGCACTTAATGGTCAGCCTGCCGGATACGGCACATTGTTAGGCAGGAAGATTGTTACTGGGTCATTTAGGATACATTTTGCTGAAGCTGAAGAATAGGTCTTTCAATTGGTATACGTCAAAGTGATCTATATTGCCATAAAACATGCAAGAGAGCGTAGAGAAAACGGTAAAATTGGATGTAAACCAATGGTGAAGGGAAGCCTTCAAGCCCGCTACCAAACAAACTTCGTGGGGGCCCGATTACAACCTTGATTTTGTCAAAGTTGACGGTCTGTTGTTCCCTGGTGGGTGGTGGTGATTATCTTTATTAAGTATTGGTGCTATGCATGCTTTCCATTTTGTGGTGTGGTCACTGCTATGCCCTCAGTCAGTGATTGCAGAAACTGTTTGTGGAGTGGCTGAACAGGCACGTCAGTCAGTATCCTTGGATGTTCATTGTTGTCCATGCCTTTCTAACTTCTGTACATTTTGTTTCATTCAAAAAGTTTGACTTCCAATTGTGTTATTTTAACATTTTCAAGAATTTGTGGTCTGTAATCGAGTGCATAACAGACATATTTTGCATGTCTTCATTTTTAAGCACAAAGACAGACAGGAACAATAATTGCAACTATGGACCACAAGGTCCCTTCCCAGTTGTACTTTGTGGACACCATGAACTGGTTACCCACCAAATTTGCACATTGCCTATCACTGGAACACTAAAAAGCAATCTCTCTACCTATAATACATGTCAATACTGTTTTATGTATGTTCAGAATACTGCTACTGACAATGGAGTCTGGTGTCAGGTTCCAATGTTCAATAACCCTATTGATAAGGAAATATTGTCTTAGCCTTGTACTGCTGTGGTTTGCTTCAATTTTGGTAAATTTTGAGATCAATATTAAATGTGATTTTGTTTTTAAACACTGCTTTTTGACATGGTTAAGACGATGCGACCATTCATTTCCTCTGCAAGTGATTACTTTTAAGTTGATGGCAGTCCATACAATTGATGTCATAGGCACAATATGGAGGGGACATGCTATGATATTAATAGTATTTTATGAGTTAATGCTGCAAACATTTACATACCTTAATGGGATCGTCCAGGCTCTGGTTCGTCCGTTTGTACCACGATGGGGTCAGGGTGACCAGCTCGGACTGTGGGTTATAAAGCTTTGATGCTTAGAGAAGGAAATTATTAATCTTGTGGCCATGGAATTCCTTTTAAAAGAATACTGGCAGACCTTGGGGGAAAAAAAATTTGAACAACTAACCTTGTTGGGAATGACAGTGTTGTCAGAAAATTATAAACTTGAGTGGTTGTCCTCCAAAGAAAGCTTGCTAATTATGTGAGATGCTGGAGCACAACCAGCACACCACAAACCTAAACTTACATTGATATGTGTAGCTGCATGTGGTTTGTCTTGTTCGTCTTTACTGCTCAATCAATCAAGAAGTGCAAAAGATACATATGAATAGATAAATCATAGAAGAAATAAAATAACCTAACCTAACCTAGACTAAGATAACAGCATATATATAAAATATATTATAGCATAATATAATCTGACCTAACCTAACCTAACATAACCAGAAAACCAGAATCATCACAAATAAACTTTTCCACCCCAACGTCATCAAATCTTGCGAACATTGCTTGCACTGCTGTTAATGTTAACAGCATTGCAAGGAACTTCCAGCCTTGATTGAAGGCTGTGGGCACATGTGGCCCCAAATATTTCTTGTCTGGAATTAAGCCAGAAACATATGACTTTCCATGTCAAAGAGCATTTAATTGAGTGCATGATGTGTTAAACTTCTTCTTTATCATATCTGTTACATACCAAATACTGATAATTATACACGATTGACTACATTTGTAGAGTGGAGATTATGATCATGTATTTCTTTGCCAATGAAAAAATAATGATTTGCAGATAAAATAAGTGGTGACAGCATCTTTTTTACATTGAAATACACCATATTAAAAATAACAATTCCAAGGAATCAAATTGTACCTTGATTTCCAATAATACCTTCATTTTTAGTTCATGGCTCCTGATTGTAATATTTCTGTTAAATTGAAACATTTCCCTGAGATATCCTGGAGGATGCTGACCATGAACAAATTTAAACACCTCAATGAGATCTCCCTTAAGCCTCCTATATTAAGTGACAACATAATCATTTTTGTCAATCTTTCCTCATATGTCAGTTTGCTTTAACCATTTTCAATTGCTCTCTTGTTCTCTCTGTAAAAGCCAACAATATTTTTCATAACTTGGGAACCATGCTTCAAGTATTCCAAATGTTGCCTAACATGCACCCAGTAAAGTTTACTGATAATCTCTTCACTTTTGTATGACACCTCTTAATCTCTTCCTCTTCATTGTGTAGGTATAACCTCATTATTATTTATTACAATTATTATTTGGTTATTTAACTATGCTTTTCAACTGCTATTATTATTTATTCTCAAGATCACTCATGTAGTGCCCGTTTTTTCTGCTTCACAATAGCAGTAGGCTTTGATAGCCCCCTATATTTATGATGGTTGAAGCTTCCTTCAGAATTTGTAATGTATCTTGTTTGCACTGATTGGTCATCTCAGATCTGCTGTAAGCAATGCTGAGTTCCCTTTCTTTCTTTCTTTTGGGCCTTTTGGGGCATGTATCTCATCTGAATTTCCCTTAGGTGAAACTTAAATTTTTCCCATTTTTCACAGGCATTCAAACTGCATAATTTTTATTTCCATCTTGTGGTACTTAAAGCAAACCTTCACTGTCAATGTCCATCCTGCTAATGTTTGGAAGCTTTGGCAGATTACCATTGTTTCTACCTGCGACTTGTCCTTTGAACTTCACTATGCTGTGGTTACTTTTCGCCCTATAGTCATATCTTGAGATAATCACTTAAGGCTGATAAAAAATGCATGGAAATGAGCCATGTCTTGTCAGCTCAGGTACAAACTGGTGTAAGAAAATGTTCTTTTCAAGTCATTTTCGAAATATTTTACATTCTGGGGGGCCAACACCAATATTTCAATACCCCTTTAGGTTGAAGCCACCAATAATAAGACATTGTCTCTGGATATTTATTCTGATTTCTTTGCAAACCAAGTTGTCAATCTGAAGTTGTCTAGATTGAGGTAATTTTCCTGGTTGGTAAAAGGCTTCTGTTCTCAATTTGTTGTTGCCTTTTCCCTCAGCAACATCAAGCCAGATATATTATACAGATGCATTTGTTATCATGTCTGCTACTATCTGTGCACTAGATGTGCTACTCTCATACAACATTATGCCACCCCCTTCACAGCTGGACCCCTGTTGCAAGAAAACACACTATCAAAGAAAGAGTTTAGGACCTCAGGTTTCTCTCTATCTGTTTTGGCTGTTATGTCTGCATCCCTTAGCTCCTTAACACTAATTCTGGTTAATGTTGTGCTGCCTTATGTTGATGTAGTTCCAGTAAACTTTTAGGTTTTCTTTGCTGTGTCTGTTTTCATTTCTTTCAAATCGAATTTCAGTGTTCATCTTATTTCCGAAAGAGTTTTGGCACACTTTGAAATTATTCAAGTCTTCTCCTGGCCAGTTGACATGTTTATTGACCATAACATCGTTGTCCCTTTGTAACCTGAGAGCTTCAAAATGCATGTGAATACTCTTCTTTGCAAAATTTTTAAGGGACATTTTTAAGCTATCTTTCAGCATTTTTAAGGGGTGCTCCCATGCTTGCCCTACCATATTTACTTCAATTTTCCTGTTAAGATTTGCAGCACCAATTTCCTCTTGTATTTGAACAAAATTCACTATGTTTCAATCTGGTACCTTTCTAAGATGGTACACATTTTCTTTCCTTCAGCATTTCAAGTTGAATTATATTGTTATGTGGTCACCAAGGCCTAGACCAGGAAAGCCCTGGTCTAGGACTTTCCTGGTCTATAGCACATATCCGAGCATTCCAACAGATTGCTCAGATATGCGCTAGCTGGCTTGGTTACCGAGATGCATGGTTGTTGTTGACGACCCATTTTCCAAAACGTAAATTGACTACACAAATTGTCAGTTAGCTGTCCCTAGAATAATGAAAAACAAGTACTAGTTCTCTTTATAGTACTTGCCTATGCAATTGTTCATTGTTCAGAGTACTGCTACTGATCATGCAGTCTGGTAGCTGATTCCATGTTGAACTACCCTGTTGGTAAAGAAGGACTGTCTTAGCCCTGTCTTGCTATGGTTGGCTTTAATTTATAGCTTTTGCCTGTAAATTTAAAGATATCGATGACATCTGCTCAGCCTTCTATGTTTGAGTGAAAACATTAATTTGTTTTCTGCAATATTTTCTCATATGTTAGGTTGCTTTAACCATATGGCTAGCCATTAACCATTTTTGTTTCCCGGTTTTGAACTTCCCCGAAAACCCAACAATAGTTTTCACAGATTGCACTTAGAGGCACTTGCAGTCCTGAGTTCCTGCGCAGCTCTTCTTTTGCTATATGTGCCTCATGGCCATCGCTGCGGTTGCGCCATTATGTCGGAACGAGCTCTTTATTTCTAGCATTATGTTGCATTTGTCGGTCGTGCTTTTGTGACGTTCATATTTGGTGTTCCTCCCCTCGTGTAGAGAAGCTGTAGCTGCGGATGAGCGAAATTAACCTTGTGTTGCCCTTCCGTTTTTTTTCTTCACC
Organism: Ashinkailepas kermadecensis; assembly: GCA_034440615.1. Classification (NCBI taxonomy): domain Eukaryota; kingdom Metazoa; phylum Arthropoda; class Thecostraca; family Neolepadidae; genus Ashinkailepas; species Ashinkailepas kermadecensis. The sequence goes on along the minus strand of JAOTOM010003012.1, from coordinate 63,242 downwards.
TGGCAGCTTTGGTTGGAGATGGAGAGGATCACTCAGAAGGCTACGCAGGACGCGGCGACTACCTCTCTCAACGCATGGCTGGACAAAGTTCAGGCCAAAACCGACTGCCCACGTGGGAAGTAGATGTGTGATTTGTTTGGTTGGTTATTTGAGTTTTAGGGCGCATCGACTCGGTTCGGTCATTTAGCGCCCCGTAGATTTGTGAAGAAAACAGCATAAATACAGATGCTGGTATTGTCGATGTTCGTAATTGCAGTTGTCGTATGTGCGATTGTTGGTATCTTAAATATTCACAAAACAAGTGTTCTGGGTTGCAAATGTTTGTACGTGAAGTGTATGCTGCTGAAAGCCACCCCAGCTGGATTTCGACAATTTCAGCTGAACTATGGGAGGCAGGAATCCAATCTGTTTTTTTGCAATGGCTGCCTTTCTCCCATCTGCTTTTTCAATACATGCATTTCTATCATTTATCTAGATTCTCTGAAAATGTAAGGTGGCTGTGATCCCAGGTCATGGGGCTATTGACTGTTATTGAGGGTATATCGCGCCCAATATCCACGCTTGGACGAAATAACGCAATAAAAATTGTGTAGGCCAGGCCCTCCCCTCCCCCCACTACAGATGTTGACAAGGGTAAAGATGGATAAAGGATATAGAAATCACATAACAAATGCCAACTGAATGGTGGATGTGCAGTATTATGTGGCAATTTGTGAGCTGCATCATGTAAATTCCATAGGATGTATGCCAGATCATTTCAAAAGGCTAAGGTTAAGTGTGGTAACATGTATTTATCATGACATTTTCGCCAATCTGTAGGTTTTTGTCTGGAAAGTCACTGCTTAGCTCGAGTTCAAATGGGACATCATTGAATAACTAAAATGCCAGCAATCCATTGGTTTATGTTTTGCAACTGTATTTCAACTAGGAGAGATGTGACGCGGAGATCTCAACCCTCCCCCATGTACGTTATGGGATTGGAGAATGAGTAGTGTTTGCGAGGGCTAAAGAGATTGAGACTGACTATGTTAACAGATTTGACCCACATTCGTAGTTCAATGCAGCAGAGTCCTCTGAGTCCAACGGTTCCTTTTTATTGTAATCTGCGGACTATTATCCATCAAAATCTCCAATTTAAATTTTGGTTTGGCATTGCAGGCATGGGTAGTCGCCTTATTTGCATGCAATATTGCAAGCCAGACATTACCTGGATGTTTTGGGTGACGTAATTAGCAGATGACCATGAGAATGGATACATTGGCATCATACACATCTGCGTGGAACCACGTATGTTGTCAAATCTGTGCTTGGTCAGACTCACTCGCTTTAGCGAATTTAAGGCATGCACAATTTTAGAACACAATCCCGGTTCACCTGAACCAGGTCATTGACGTTAGGTGACCCATGGTCACATATTTCACACCATATGCGCAAGCCACCAAGAAGAAGTGGAACCAAATTTGTCCGCGCTGCCCGCCGCCGTTTTTGACGTTCGTGAAAAAAAACAGTGCACCAAAACCCCCTTTTGGTGGCGTTTCGTCTCCGTTGGTGCGAGGGCTTATGGTGCTTTTTTCTACAGACGGTGCTGTGGAGACTCTGCTCAGGATTCTGAAAGAATCGGACGCTATTGTCAGCGAAGGCGCTCCGAAACATCCCCACATACATGAGGATGATCAGCAATTCTACCTGGTGGTAGAGGGCTGCATGATCACCTCGTCGGACAACCTCAACGAGGTTCTTCCTCTGTGGGCGATAAGTTTTTTTATTTTCAATCAGAGAACATCAAGGTGCGTGCGAAACACAACTTGGTTCATGCGAGAAAAAGTGATGGATCTGATCACTGATATGGAGCCTACCGCAGAGGCTAGAAGGGAGGTGTGCAGCCTGACCCTGCAGACGGTCGTGTCTGCTAAGCCTGGTGTTGCGTTGCCATTCGCATTCAATTGGCGGTCGTTGTGTAAAAATTCGACGAAGAAATGCATTTTCGTTCAAAGTGTATGTTTTTGTGCTTCCCGACAATCGGATCGATGTTGCGAGTAATAAGTGTCCACGGCCCACCGGAGCCAACAGTAGGGAGGTGGGTAGCCTGGCCTTGCAGTTGGTAGTGCCTCCGTTGAATTGGTGTTGAATTAGCAAAAATTTGGTCAAATACCAATAAAGCACTTGAGTGATATGTTCTGCGTCTACGGGTGTTGTGTAGGATTTGATGATCGCGGGAAGAAGTGTGCAGTAGCGTGTATAATTGGAGTAGAGAGTACCAAGACGCGTTATAAGATTGAACGGGCCTGAAAGAGTAGATCTCCAGGGGTACTGGGAAGTTGCAAGCATATGGTTCATAAAATGCATAATGCGTGTATCAGAGAATGCAGGCAGAGTTTCTGAGTGGAGTAATGTATAATTTTTGGTAGTACCCATGGGGTATCGAAGGCAACCATGATGCAGCTGCCCAGGGATGGTTTCAATTGGGGGTGGTGCGGGGTGGATGAGGAAATTCCGGGAGCATTGGGGAGCTTACGAGGGGAATAAACTGGTGTAATGAGGAATTTCCGAGGGGAGCAGGTGGGTGCAATGGGGAGTTTCTGAGGAGAGTAAACTGGTGCGAGGGGTGTGTTCTGGAGTAGTGGGACATTTTGGAAGGGAGAAGTCCCAAGTAATGGGGAATTCACAGGAGTATTCTGGAGTAATGAGGGGTTGTGAGGGGAGTAGACCGTGTCATGGAGAGCTGCAATGGGAGTAATGAGGAGCTTATAGGGGGGTATGCCAGTGTGCAAGGGGGTTACAGGTGGAGTAGTCTGGAGTAATGTGGAGTTTCTGAAGGGAGTAGTATGGAATACTGATGGGGATTCTATGGGGGAATAAGTGGGAATAGCTCGAGGGAGTTCTGGGGCGGACAAATAGACAACTCCCCAAAACACCCAAAAGGGAGTAAACTTTTATCTCAGTGTACAGCCACTCGAGGGGGGGGGGGTTGCAAGCACACAACTCACACATGCGCCCTTTGCGCCGGCCCACACCTCACCAACACATGCAACAACGACTCGCGGCTGTGTGTGGGGTGCGGCGGGGGCCACGGCTCCCGGGACGGGGCCTGCCCTCGGTGGAGGAAAGAGAAAGAAATTATCCGACTTATCCACCTCGAGGGCTGGGCCCCGTCGCGGGCAGTGGCGTGGGCCGCTGAGCGGTACCCGCCGCAGCCCACCCAACAGTCGTCCACACAGTATACGGCTACACCACTAGAACCCACCGACCGCTCTAGGGAAGCACAGACAGACCCAACAATAGTCATCAGGCCAGAACCAACACAAGACACCGCACAAACACAGGTACCACCCCCCATACCGCACCGCGTAGGACTCAAACCATCACCCACACCAGTCCACCCAGAACCAGCGCAAATACCACAAGCATCACACGCACGCCGGAAAAACACCGTAACCACCACTGACTCAGAAGATGACTGCATTAGCTCGGACAACGCACCTCAGACTACCCAAGCCCAACAACGAGAGCAACCAACAAAGCAAACACTACATCTACCAACAAACCAAACACCACAACTGACAAGAAATAAAAAAACCGTACCAAGACCACCCGAAACTGAACAACATCCGAACTCCTACACCCACTCTCTCCCAACTCTACCCATAACATGTTAAAAAAAGAAAAACAAACAAACAAAACAAACAGGCAGGTAGATGTCCAACACCATGACCTGAAACAAATGGGAAAAGAACCGAAAAGAAAGAAAGAAAAAAAATCAAAACAAACCAAAAAGAAAAAATGACCGCAGCACAAAATAGAACCATTATAGTGTATGACCTGACATGTATGTATTCTTGAAATGTTCAAACAAACGGTGATGACCTGTACTCACCCTTCCCCTGCTCTCCGGCACCGCCCGGACCAACACACTCAACCACAAGTTACCGACGTGAACAGCCGATATCACCAGACGGTGGCAGGCTGGAGAAACGCATTCAACAACAACAACAACAACAGACGTGTCTCCCGCGGATTGCTACCGGCCGGTTTAAAGTGTTCGCACCTAAAAGTAAAGGCGCCGCCAGTCGCCGTAGCCCGCTGGCTGGACGTCTCCGTGCCGTTGGAGCTCCGCCCTGCATACCGGGCAGCGTGCTCGGAGGGCACACAGTTGGTCACGGCACGGTGTGCACACAAGATGTCCGCATCGCACCGTACCTAGCCGTCCACCGTCCATGCACACTGCGCAGAGTACACGTGACTCCTGGAAATACAAAACAAGAAATTAGCATTGGTAGCATAATGGTAGGAATTGTTATCAGACGTCGCCACTGTACAAGCTTCCGAACTACCTATTGTGTCTGCAAAATGTTGCGAAAATACAGAAGTCTCACGAGGAGAAGGACAAATGTCAGATTTACAAACTTGATACGGTTTACCACGCAAAGTACGTACTTGATACATTATCGAATGCTTAGCAGGAGACGATCAGACAAATCATATTCGCAGGCTCGTGACTGTCGATCCAAGTGTGGCCTGACTAGTGCATGCATTCCATAGACAATGATTGAGCTGAATTTCATTGCAACAGCTACGATAGCAATCACCCAACAACCGTCGCTACATATCTGGCGGCCCGCTGCACAGCTGCTACGTGGGTGGATGCAGGAAGACGTTTTTGAACATGAAATCAGCGGAAAAGGAAGCTTTATTTCTTGAGTTCGTTTCCACAACAAATGTCATTTGTATGCAGGTGATGGAACATAGCACTAACGGTGAACATATTGGTCGTGCGCTGCAGCCCTTAGAACGCCAAATTGTTTCATTCACTTCGTTGATGACGTGCTCATGGGGATGGGTACTCACCTCATCTAGGCAGCGAAATCACCGATTTGTGTGGTTCTAAATCATTTCAGTTCTATATTACCTCAATATTATGACGTTTCACGCAGTAATGCATTCACAGGGTCTGCGTTCCTGGTAAGCCATATTCAATTTAGTTGCCAGCACATGAGTTTAAGGAAGAGGACATTTTCGTTTCCTATCTGGTCGACGCATTACTTTCATAAACACTCCGACGCGCATATTAGCCAAAGAATGTAACTGCCAATAAATACCTTGTGGTAACTTCGAAAATTATTATATTTGGCTACCGTGTGGTCGACACGCCTCCCATCTCATTTTTGTTCGTGTTCCAATAACTACCAATGTGTATTTCTTAAGAAATGCCCGCCGGTAGCTGTAATTACGTTACATTCGCACGCTCGCACGCACGCACGCGCACGCACGCACGCAAGCAAGCAAGCAAGCAAGCACGCACGCACGCACGCAGATAGCTTGCAGTTACCTTAGCATACGCATCCATACCTCTACAAGCTTTTGTTTCGCACGTCCCACATCAACATCGAACTAGCTCGCTTTTGCACCACCAACTCCCAATCCGACAACACCGTAGTCTACTTCCAAGTGCCCTGCCTCGACAACAGCCGACTGCAAGACACCGGTCGACTCCGCCGTCAACCAGCTTCCACACACACACCCAGCTGGCCTGATACATTCAGCGTCAGCCGCCAGCCAAACACACACACCCTACACACACACTTACACTACACCCTCCTAGTCACCAACCTTCCCTCATTCCTCCGTCTCATCGCCTCCCGCTGCCGTCTCATCGTCTCCCGCTGACTTCTACCTCATCACCACTTCAGCGACTACATCTTCTCTCCAAGATCTTCTAGACTTCTTCCGTCTTCCACACCTTCGACCCGGACTTCTTCTTCATATACACCTGCCTGCCTGAACTTACTCTTCTGCCTCTTCGTTCCTGACGCCTTCTTCTACAGTACGGTCAGTCCGGCGGTGCTGCCACTCCCTCCCGATCGCCCCCCCTCCCAGCCCACCCCCCTTTTCTCTCTAGTGCCTTCTGCACTATTTTTTTCTGCTCTTTCCTAACCGTGCTCCCTTCAAGCACAGTTTCCATTCTCTTTGTGTTCTCTTGAACTTTCCTGCCCTACTTTTACACCTGTCGGGCTTCCTTCTCGCCCTTCCGCACCCTCCGCCAGTGTATTGTATTGTACTTGTTACACACACCTGCCACCTACCACCTCTTTCTCAACGCCACGTACCACACAACGCATACCACTCACACCAACAGCAACACGAACGCACCCGAGTCACCCACGGGAGAGTTCTACCTCTGCCGCCGGGGGGACGGGAAGCCCATGGGCTCCCTCGACCCCTGGATGGTAGAGGAAGCCATAACACAATACACAGGGGCGCCCCTCCACGCCCGACCAATCCGCTCAGGGGCGCTCCTGATCCAGGCCACTAGCTACGTAGATGGTCGGATTCTGCCGACCATCAAATCCATTAACCACACACCAGTCACCATCACACCGGCCACACACCTTAACACTTCACAAGGCACCATCCTGGCCCCGGAGCTGGCCTGCGTGTCGGCGGAGGACCTGGGCCTCAAACTCGGGGACCAGGGCGTCTCCGCCGCCTACAGGCCACCCCCGAGGCCGGGAAGGCCCAGCCAAATCATCATCACGTTCAACACACGTACACCTCCGGCCTACCTCAAGGCCAGATACATGCGGTACACTGTACAACCTCGCGCACCCCTCCCAAGACGCTGTCAAAACTGCCAGCGTTACGGGCACACAAGGAGGAGGGGGGGTGTCGCTCCACCAACGCAACATGCGGGCGATGTGCCGGGCCTCACACCACCGACACTTGTAACAGCGGCGAGCTGTGCTGCGCCGCATGCGGGGACGCACATGCGGCCTGGGACAGGGACTGCCCCACATGGACCATGGAGCGGGAGGTGCTGCGCCTGGTACATCTTGAGGGCTGGTCCCTGCCCCGGGCCAGAGCATGGCTGCTCGACCCGCAGCGCGCGTGGCCTGCTCGCCGCCGCTCCGAACCCGGCACACCCCACCACACACCACCGCCAACAACTCACGAGGAGTACCCGACACTGCCCACAACAAAGCACACCAGGAACGCCGGCACACAAACGACGGAGCCAGCCACAACACCGCAACACACCGCAACACCTACCGCTCGCAAGACACGACCCCCAACACCAGGTCCCACCACAGTCTACCGCCCAGCAGAACACCCACCGCCACCACTGCCAGCTCGCCAACCGGCACCCACCCCACACTCACCACCCCCACCACCACTAACTTACCCACCATCCTCACCATCACCACAAACATCGCCTGCATCCGACGCATCGGCACCGCACCCACCTCACACTGTAGACCAGGGCACGACAGGAACCGAAGACCACTCAGACACCGAACAATACTCTACTGACTCAGACATCACAACAACCCTATGGTTGACAACACCTTCCTACAGACAGGCAAAAAGACCAGCTAAAAGTAGCAAGAGACAACACTCACTTAAGAAGCAACTCACACGAGCCAACACACACCAACAATGAACACCATACTTCAATGGAACACACACGGACTGATTAGACACTGGCATGAATTCAAACATTACGCATTGCAAACAAACCACACAGCACTATGCATTCAAGAAACACACTTCTAACCCAACGATCCTTACCAATTCAACATTTCGCAATACACACTACACAGGCAAGACTCACACAACGCACACAGGTCAGGCGGTGTTTACACGTACGTTAGGAACACCACACCTCACCGCCTGATACACTTCAATACCACAGCAGACATACTACTCACTGAAATACACATACATAACAACGCCTACACACTCGTTAACATATACGACCCCCCGCGAAACACAGAAACCCTTTCGGAATTAAATAAAGCACTTTACCAAATCCACACCCCAGTCAAACTCACCGGAGATTTCAACTCTCACCACCCACTATGGGACACACGCACAACACAACCTGATCACAGAGCATTCACACTCATCACACTAGCCAACCAACACAACCTCACAGTACTTAATACTGGGTCACCTACCTACCTTGTACCTATTTCCAGTGCTAACCTTCCCACGACCCCAGACGTAACCCTTGCATCCTCGCTCATATATCTTCCCTTAACCTGGGCAGCCGATCCCGACCCACACTTTAGCGACCACGCACCCATAACCATTACCTTCCACTAACTCCCGACCACCGGCCCACCCAATTCCCCCCTGGCCGGTGGAATCTTAAAAAAGCATCCTGGACACCCTTCTCAGAGTCCCTAGCCGCACAAACAGCCCACAACCCTCAACTCTCACCAGAACAATTATCCGACCTTCTCCTAATTACAGCACACCAACACATACCACAGACAAAACCACGCCACCAACACAAGCCTCGCGCGGCCCCCTGGTGGAACGACGAATGTCACGGGGCAATCCGCGCGAGGAACCATGCACGACACAGATATGAAAGACACCGCACACCGGAAACACTCACCAGATACAAACAGCTCAAAGCACTCTGCAAACGAACCATAAAAAACGAAAAAAGGAAATCCTGGATTAACTTCTATAATCAATTCAACAGATTCACCCCTCGGCGAAATCTGGACACTCATGAAACCATTCCAAACCCGACAGCGACCACGAATAAAAGTCATCATACTCAGACAGAACAACAACACCATCACAGACCCACAAACAATCACCAACATTTTCGCACACACCTACCTCCTTAGATCATCCACACTTCCACAGAACCCTCCACCTCCAATCAGACACACACGTCAACACCTTTACAACACTAGGTTTACACTCACCGAATTAGAACTTGCAATTGCAGAGACAGGAAACACAAGCGTAGGCCCAGACAATATACACTACTCTTTCTTCAAACACCTCCCAACACAAGCAGTACAGGTACTCCTCGAAACATACAACACTGCATGGACAACACATATATATCCACAATCATGGCTACACGCCCTCCTTATACCTATCCCTAAACCAAACACTGAGTCAACTCTATGCGACTCCTACCGCCCTATCGCACTCACCAGCTGCTTCCACAAATTTTTCGAACGACTTGTCAAAAAACGACTCCTCTACATCATCCAGGCACAAAAACGAATTGCTCCCACTCAATCAGGCTTCCTTCCAAAGAGATAATGTATCAAAGAAGCTTCCCACCGTCGCCGTCTTCCTGGACCTAAAACAAGCATACGACACCATCAACATAACAGCTCTACTACAACACCTATACAACATAGACATACAGGGCCGACTACTACACTACCTACACCTCTACCTACTAAACCGATCATTTCAAGTCAAAATTGGTTCCTACACCTCAGACACTAAATTCCCCACAACCGGTTTGATGCAAGGCTCAGTTCTCAGTCCCCTCCTCTTTATTCTCGGCCTGAACTCAGTCATTCCCGACAACCTCCCAGTCAAAATTGCACTCTATGCAGATGACATCGTACTCTGGACATCACAAGAATCACCGGCCCACTCAGTAACAATTCTACAAAACGCACTAACAGATCTCCACGACAAGCTAACATTACTAAACCTACACATTGCACCATACCAATCCAAATGCTTGATCTTTGGCTATAAGCGACACACATATTTACAGCCACTGAAACTAGACAACACTCCCATACCATTTGTTACCACAGCAAAATTCCTAGGCATCACTATAGATCCACGACTCACCTTCAAACCACACATACTAAACACGAAAAACGCGCATCCAAAAGAATAAACATCTTACGAGCACTATCCGGCACAGATTGGGGATCAGACCGAAATTCCCTACTGACCTTATACAAGTCCATCATTCGACCAATCATGGAATACGGGTCAACACTTTTCGAAAACGCAGCTAAATCAAACCTCAAACTCCTAGACTCTCTTCAATACCAATGCCTAAAGATAGCCACAGGAGCATACACAACCTCACCTTCCCTCGCTCTTCATATATACAACCACATACCAGAACTACAACACAGACGGACAGAAGCACTACTCAGATACCACTACAAAACGCAACTCATTAGACAACACCCATGCACTAAGCACTAAAAATCCGCTCCAAACGCAGACACCAACTCATGAAAAAAGTATCATTCAAAACTACAATAGGATGCCGCATTCAACAACACGCAAGAAACTTACACCTCGCACTCCCCACCTCAAAACCCCTCCCACCACCTAAAGCATGGTGGAAACACCAAACCCCCACAACACACTTCCTAATAGACAAACCAAAACGTACATACACAGATGCACAAATACAACAACTCTTCCTCCAATTCATATCACAATACGCAAATTACAACATCATCTACACCGACGGCTCCAAATCACACACACACCAGACGGGCTCAGCGGCGGTGCTGTATACCAGACAAGCACCATCTTACGGGCCCATCTTACATCTTACATCACCATCTTACATCTTACATCACCATCTTACGGGCCCGTGTGCCGGACACAGCATCCACCTACACATCATAAATATATGCTATATATTCGGCCTATTGTACCATCTACAACACAAACATAGAACACCACATCATAGTCACAGACGCAAAATCAGCAATACAAAGCATAACACCATACACCGTTTCCAAACACCCCCTCATCCCCAAAATACTGCACATACATTACAAACTAAACATTCGCCAACAACCACTCCTCCTTTGGATACCAAGCCACACAAACATACCAGGCAGCGAACATGCAGACACCGAAACAAACATAGCCACAACACTACAACAAACCACAAACTGCCCACTCTTTACAATCCGGCTACTACCCTACAATACACCAGGCAATCAACAAACACATGCAACAAACATGGGACAGAACAGGAACACAACTCCACGATATACATCCAAAATACGACATTGGCACACCATCAATCAGAACACCAGACTCAAAGAAAGGATACTGACAAGACTTCGCATCGGACACACAGCACTCACACACTCCTACCTCATTCTAAACCAACCACGCCCTCAATGCACAACATGTCGCCGAACACTTACAATCAAGCACATTCTCATATACTGCACCAAGTACAACAACCAAAGACAACACATCACAAACTACTGCACCACAAACCACCTCCCACTAAACCTCACCACGCTTCTCAACGATGAACCCCCAACATTACACGAACATATCTTCCACTTCCTTTCAACAACACGCATATTGGAACAACTGTGAAGGGGAAAAAAAGGACAAAAAGAGACATGGAGAAAAAAAAAAAAAACACAAAAAACCAGAGAAAAAAATCAGAAAAAAACAACAAAAAACAATATCTGTACGCATACATACATATATCAAGGGAAAAAAATCCATGATCCCTTAAGTGCCTATATGTTTTCTTGCACTGTTTACTCCAAACGGCGATGACCCATCCCCCCCCCTCTGCACCCCATACCCCAAGCAGCACCGTCCGGACTGCTTCTCTTCTTGTCATTCTTCACTACTGCGCCTTCTTCAGCATCTGAACAACCTACAGCCTCAACTTCAGGACAGCCCATCACACCTCTACCCAGCTCTACTCTGTCATCTTCAACTACCTAACTTCGGCACCTTACTTCAAGTCAACTATCCTATTCCTTCTACCCCCGACCACGTCGTTCTATAAACCATAACCCACCACCACATTCATCTACACACTACCGGAAACAGCCGACATCACCACACGGTGGCAGGCTGGCAAAACTCACTCACTCACTCGCATACGCATCGGACTAGCTGGGAATAAAGCTGCTGACAGAACTGCCAAGCACGCTATCAGCAATAGCCGTGAAGTTCATTTACGGTTCCGTCCAAGAGGCATATATCCTACTATATTGCCAGATATACGATCAGAATGGCAACGAGCCTGGAACTCGAATTGTAGTAAACTGATGGTTTTTAAGTCAGCACTAGGACTGCGGCGGTCCTCACACCGGACCCAACGACGGGAGGAAGTAATGCTCTGACGATCGAGGATAGGTCATACCTTCACGACACATGGCTACATCCTGACTGGTGGTGATGAACCTTTATGCCCACATTGCTCTGGCCCGCTTACTGTTCATGCTTTGGTAGGTTGCTTACGGTTGGAACCACTACGACGCCAGATTTTAGGACGGCTGAACACGGACACTTCTTTGCATACGCTAATAGGGAAGACTGAAGTCGTGGCGTGTGGGAACATTTTTACCTTCCTTCAACAAGCACGTTTTGATGTGATATATCGCCATCCGTGAGGATTAATAACTGGTTACTATGGCAGCATCGTAGATTGTTTACAGTTCTGGGCGCAAAATGACCTGGGTAGTCGACGCGTCCCTAAGCTCCAATTCATAAGCATCATCACCCCAACATACGCACGCGCAAATTTCAAAACTTGATGGCTGCATTGATAGCCTACTGAAGCGTGCAGTTACCTCAACGGGAGGACGAGGAGGCTGCTGCTGAGGCTGCGGCACACGGGCAGCGCCGGCGGCGACTTCGGGGGCACCGGCGGCTGCGGGCCTGACAGCATCGTCTGCGTCGGCGGCGGCTTCGGGGGCACCGGCGACAGCGAGCCTAACGGCGTCAGCGGCCGCGCGCCTGACGTCGTCTGCGTCGGCGGCGGCTTCGGGGGCACCGGCGGCTGCGGGCCTGACGGCGTTAGCGGCTGCTGGCCTGACGTCGTCTGCGTTGGCGGCGGCTTCGGGGGCACCGGCGGCTGCGGGCCTGACGGCGTCAGCGGCCGCGCGCCTGACGTCGTCTGCGTCGGCGGCGGCTTCGGGGGCACCGGCGGCTGCGGGCCTGACGGCGTTAGCGGCTGCTGGCCTGACGTCTGCGTCGGCGGCGGCTTCGGGGGCACCGGCGGCTGCTGGCCTGACGTCGTCTGCGTCGGCGGCGGCTTCGGGGGCACCGGCGGCTGCTGGCCTGACGTCGTCTGCGTCGTCTGCGTCAGCAGGTTCGTCCTGCACAAAAACAACCGGTTTCGCATCTTCAGCACGACAAAGGCAGAACATGTACCCAGCAGTACACCGTTAATCAAACTTTTCGGGATTAGCTCTGCAATATTACATCCACGTTGGACTTATTGAAGTACTCCGTGTTACCCAGCGCATGGCTGAAAAAGACAGCCTTGTTCCAGATTTTGTCATCAAAATCGTAATGCTCTCAGTTTTATTAACGCATAATTGTATGGTTCTGTTTGAGAAAAAAAAAGGAAACGAAATGCTCTTTGATAGGAATATCACCGTCTGTGGGTTCTCCATGTCATTTTTTTATCCCGGCAATAATGCACGATACACCTACAAGTATTGCATAAACCTTGGGCTTCTGTCGTTATGGATGTTTTTTTTTTTACAAACCTGGCTTTCAGAATGACATTTATTATTAATTTTAACTGTTAGTAATATGTAATTCGTTTTAATTGAACCGCAATTTCCTTGAGTACAAAAGGAGCCCTGATATTAAAATGGATCCATTTCAGCTGACTTCAAAAGCAGCAACAGTGTCCTTTCGTTGAACTGTAGATAATTGGCCTAACGTGGCCCTGTCACAAAGCACGTAATCAGGTCAAATGCAAAGGCGAAACAGATGTACGAACCTCAACTACGTTGTCGTGCTCTGTTCCCAGGCCTGTCTAAAACAGGCCGACATTCCCAGCACTGTCCCAACATGCGGAGTGAACGGCCTCGCCAAAGTTGGTCACGTTCCATGTTTTAGGAAATGTGCCGGTTGTCCGACTCTCATCTCGGTTTGACCAAATCGGTTGCCGTAAAATGGCGATGAAACGTACAGTTGTTCAGTGGCGCCGCCTCCTCTCCAGTTCTATCCCTATATGTTCACCTCGGCTACGACGTCCAGGACAGCTGTCCTGCCCCTGAAGGCATACTTTGCCGCCTCCAGGTAGGCACCAATGGTGCGGTTGCCGCCCTCCAATTCTGCCGCCAGCCTCCGCAGCCGTCCCAGCGCGCGCTCCTGGTGGCGGCGTGAGCGCTCGCTCGGGAACAGCGCGCCGAGTTCAGCGGAGCGGGCGTCCCGCGTCGCGGCATCCATGGTCTGTTCAGAGTCGAACTTGTATGTCGCTCATTGTACATCGTAATTGATACCTCATCACACGAACCAAAAAATGGATCAATCCACGCAGTGAAACACGCACAGTACACATAATAGGTGGACACACTCTGCTACCACTCGTCATGTTGATGGTGGCGCCGACGAGAAATGACACCACTGGTATCTATCGGAGTATCCTATTTGTGGAGCCAGTGGCTTTTACGAAGGCGGTTGCCGAGATCATCGATGTCTGTGAGAAACTATTTTTTGGTTCTTCGGCGATCTGGTGACCTTTGACCTGACGCAGGGTCACGAAAGTGCAAACCGCATGCCTCTAGCACACGGCCGATCGTCCGGTAAATGTTTTATTAAGGTTGTTCCAGCGGTTGCCGATATCATCCATGTCTGCGAGAAACTATTTGTTGGTTCTTCGACGATCCGGTGACCTTTGACTTGACCCAAGGCGACGAAAGTGCAAACCGCACGCCTCTGGCACACGGCCGATCGTTTAGTGAAGGTTTCACTAAGATCGATCCAGCGGTTGCCGAGATCATCCATGTCTGCGAGAAACTATTTTTTGGTTCTTCGACGATCCGGTGACCTTTGACTTGACCCAAGGCGACGAAAGTGCAAATCGCACGCCTCTGGCACACGGCCGATCGTTTGGTGAAGGTTTCACTAAAATCGATCCAGCGGTTGCCGAGATCATCCATGTCTGTAAGGCAAATGTTTTGGTTTTTCGGAAATTTGATGATCTTCGACCTGACCCAAGGTCACACAAGTGCAAACCGCACGCTTCTGGCACGCGGCCGATCGTTTGGTGAAGGTTTCACTAAGATCGATCCGGCGGTTGCCGAGATCATCGGTGTCTGTGAGAAACTATTTTTTTGTTCTTCGGCGATCTGGTGACCTTTGACCTGACGCAGGGTCACGAAAGTGCAAACCGCATGCCTCTGGTACACGGCCGATCGTCCGGTACATGTTTTATCAAGGTTGTTCCAGCGGTTGCCGAGATCATCCATGTCTGCGAGAAACTCTTTTTTGGTTCTTCGACGATCCGGTGACTTTTGACTTAACCCAAGGCGACGAAAGTGCAAACCGCACACCTATGGCACACGGCCGATCGTTCGGTGAAGGTTTCACTAAGGTCGATCCAGCGGTTGCCGAGATCATCCATGTCTGTAAGTCCAATTCTGTGGTTTTTCGGCAATGTGATGACCTTTGACCTGACCCAAGGTCACGAAAGTGCAAACCGCACGCTTCTGGCACACGGCCCATCGTTTCGTGAAGGTTTCACTAAGATCATCCATGTATGTGAGCCAAAAATCAGGTTTTTCGGCCATTTGGTCACCTTTGACCTGACCCAAGGTCACGAAAGTGCAAACCGCACGCCTATGGAACACGGCCGATCGTTTGGTGAAGGTTTCACAAAGATCGATCCAGCGGTTGCCGAGATCATCCATGTCTGTGAGCCAAAAATCATGTTTTTCGGCGATTTTGTGACCTTTGACCTGACCCAAGATCACGAAAGTGCAAACCGCACGCCTCTGGCACACGGCCAATCGTTTGGTGAATGTTTCACTAAGATCGACCCAGCGGTTGCCGAGATCATCCATGTCTGTGAGCCAAAAATCATGTTTTTCGGCGATTTGGTGACCTTTGACCTGACCCAAGGTCACGAAAGTACAAACCGAAGGCCTCTGGCACACGGCCGATCGTTTGGTGAACGTTTCATTAAGATCATCCATTTCTAAATGTTCGATTTTTTTGTTTTTCTGCAATTTTGTGACCTTTGACCTGACCCAAGGTCACGAAAGTCCAAACCGCACGCCTCTGGCACACGGGCGATCGTTTGGTGAAGGTTTTATTAAGATCGCACGAGCGGTTGCCGAGATCATCCATGTCTGCGAGATGGTGTATGTCAGTCGGTGTATGTGAGATGGTGTCTGTTTTTTAGACCTTTCCTCTTCAAGTTCGTTATTGTGTTCTAAGGGGCGCATCGACTGCGTCTTCAAGTTCAATTCATCCGGTCCTTTCTCGCAGACAGGTACACCCACTCCGCTTTCCTTTTTGCATCTTTCGGAAAACTAAAATACGAGATGCCAGGATTGTTCCTAAAAGATGAAGTACACTTAGTCACTGATCAGCATCCCATTACTTCGAGCACCTAGCCAAAGACCAGAAAAGCCTATAATATATCGCACGCAGCAGCACCACCACCAGAGATGTAAGGTCTGCGAAAGTACGCTTGTATTCTGGCGCAGGAAATGCGCATGAAATGTCTAACGAATGACGTCAGAAATTAAAGTGGCTCTATGGCCACTGAAGGGACGGTTCCCCTGCCCGATATAATGATCCAGATAAATTAGAAGCTATCACTGATTCTAATTCCCACATGATCCATGGATCATGTACGCCTGCATTGGAAACCAACAACTGTTTGCGTATCAGCCCACCTAGCGGAGGGTAAGTAAAAACACGGAAACGCGGCCGGTTGTAGGCCGTGCGCCTATGGAAGTTCAGGGTACGCATTTCGTATTGGCTTTTGTTTTCAATTGATTCAGCCATCCCAGGAGGATTGCATCAGCCTTTCATGATACAGAATTGATCAAGGAACCTTACCGTTCTTTCCTTATTGATTTATTACGCTCCGTTCAGAAGTTGTCGTGGTGCGAATTGAGGACTACTGTGGGAGGGAGCCTACCTCGCCCTAAGGGTCGGCCCACGGATGTTGATATATTGATGATCTTTATCTCTTATCTCTCTATCTTTATCTTGATCTTGAAATGATTGGACGGGGCAAAGTACATGAAGGCAATGGGCGGACCAAATTGAATTGGAGGGCACATTAATTGAATTCCATTGGCTCCCATGATAGAAGTTGAAATAATTGCGGGGGTGGGTTAGGCAAACATTGAGGTGGCAGTTCCACTTCAAAGGTATGCAAAACAACACCCCTGAGTCGAACTGAGCAAGTGGTAGCGAATCGGCGAGAGGTATAGTGGCGTTGCCAGCTAGGGTATGTTGCAAGGGCTGATCCAAGGGGGAAGAAGCGAAAGTGGCGCCCCTTATGACCCGAAGGACGCCTCTCTTGGAGGTTCCAACGTACCCCCTCCCTCGAATTTCTCAGCGCAACGCGCTCCTCGGCCTGGGAGCAGCAGTTCTCTGGGAGTCCGAACGGATGTCGCGAATTGTTCGGCGAAAGGCACTCCTCATCAGGGGTGTCGATTTTTGAAAATCATTGGGGGGGCCGAAGTGCCAACGCACTAGACCTCCCCCCAAAAAAAAATAAAAATCACCGGATTTAGCCCACTATATTCTCAGATCTCAGAAATTCTGATTTTTTATTCGACGACGTGTATGTTTATTCAGCATCCTCACCAACGGGGAAAATCGTCCAATAACTGGTGAAGTCACAAAATTAAAAGAGCAGTGCTCAGTACATGTCAACATTACAACTCTTGGTTGGTTATTGGTTCTACGACACGTCGACCGTTGTGTCATATAGCGTCGCCAATCTCTCACGCCGATTGGTTGCGGGCGAAGAGTAGCGACAGGTGAGACTCGAACTCACCAACATAACAACTCTGAGTAATAGCATGCGACTGCAGTGCCATATAGTGGGCGCGGATCTATCGTCACCGTCACCGTCACTGTTACCCTCCTCCTCACTCCAAACACCAACAAACACACACCGGCTTAAATAAAAATACTTCAGCGATCAGATGCAAGCTAAAACACACCGGCATTGATGAAGCATCAGAGCACAGCAGACCTGAACGGTGATGACGATGGGTGAAAGTATTTCCTTGGTGCCTAACGTTAGGGAGGGGATTTTTTCTCTTTAGTGCGTCACTGCGGCTGCTCAACGTGTTTTTTCCGCAGATTGCACGATCGAGAGTAGAAAGGTCCTTCGGATAATATTCTTTCGGGACCCATTCTTAATTTTCCGGTGCTCTGGTCGATTCGATGGAGTCTCCTTGTGGTTTTTGTGGTGAAGTCTATTTGTATAAGCCCCCTGCAGGCTATTTTTGGAACCCGGTACGATTCTTCTGGCTCTAGGTGCGTTTTTTCCGGTCCCAAAACAGGTTTCTTTTCCGGCGTCCGACGACTTCTTATTTTGTGGATCCTTGACGCAATTTTTCCGTCCGCATTGTGACATTCCGGGTATATATTGGTACTTGGGAAGCCAGCTGCAACTTGTGTGGTTCCGGCACGACGTTTTGGCCCCAGTGAGATTTTCAAGAGAAGCGACGTTAATTTTTTTTTGTCTAAGTGCGATTTTTTGGGGCCCCGTCGTCACTTGTTGGGATCCCTTGCGGTGGCTACGACACGTTTGTGGGGGCCCAACAAGTTTTGTGGGCTTTTGGAGCTATTGTTGAGATCCCAGATTGATTTTCCGTGTCCGGACTGTTTTTCATTTACCCAGCTTCATTTGTTGGGTGATCTCAACGAGACTTTTAGAGCCCCGGTGGGACCTGTCAGGCCTCTGGCGTGATTTTCAGGGGCCCGGGTGATAATTCTTAGTACCCCAGTCTCGGCGTGATTTTCAGGAGGCCCCGGCCCGACCGTTTGTGGCCACCGTCGTGATTTTCTTGAATCCCGGCACGACTTGCTTGCGGCCCAAACGTGATTTTCAGGGGCCCAGGTGCAAACTTTTGAGGCCCCAGCGTCATTATCGGGGCCCCTGTGCTACGTTTTGGGGCCCCAATGTGATTTTTCTGAGCCCCGGTGCGATTTTTGCTCGGCGGATTCTTGGGGGCCCCACAACCTATCAGGAGGGGGGGGGTGAGGCCAACTGCCCACAATTCCCCCTCCCCATTCGGTATGTCACTGTGCCATACAATGATGCAACATAAGAATCCAGGAATAGTTCATCTGTTTCATCACTCACATGTGATTTCAACTCCTCAGTTATCCAGACAGTTTGAGGAGAGTCAAACATCTGCTACATGGATCAGCAAGGATGGATTGTAAGGCAACATGGATACCATGGAATTCCGGTCACAGTAGTTATGCTGCAATACATACCTTCTTCAACAGACTGCTTTGGAGATGGATGAGCTCCTGAAGTTTGGTCAGGGTTGGAGTTGGAGGTGGATGGAGCAACACTGTGAAGGACATAACATATGGATCAAGAGACTTGTTTCCATTAACAATACAGGGGATGAAGTAACATTTGCATTGACTTCTATGGTTTTCATTGGCTTCATTGACTTCCATGGTGTCCTGAGTAAGTAGGACAATCGAGATGGGTTTCTGTTATATGCATTGTAGAAGCAATGTTATAATGTAGCTTTTATACCCCAGTGAGAATGGTATGGATTCACTCATAAGTGAATTTGCAAACATACTGATATATCAGTTAACAACAATGCAGGGAGCTATGTGATCAACATGGTCTGTGCCCTAAGTCCAAATAACTAAGTAACAATGCTGCATAACAGTTTGACCATAAATTAGCCATGATATATGGCATCATACTTCCCATGCTATTTAGAATAGTGAGCTATATTTTGTGTACAAACATCAGGACATTAGAAATGTTAATTAACGTTACACACATCAGTTCCTAACAAGTGTCAGCAATACATTTCCTTCACGTGCTTTAAACATGATTCAAGAAAGCACTGTCATCGATTTTAAACTTGCAAAAAGAGTGCGCCGCCTGGCATTTTGAGTGCTATTTGAGTGAATTTGCTGTCTTGTTTGTGAACTGACCACTTATTGAGATATAAGCACTTTAACTTTGCCTGCTTCAATCATGAAAATTTGTCATTTTCCAATACATCACAAATCATCAGAATAACTTCTTGTCCACAAACCGGTGTATGCATTTCTATGAATTTCTCATATTTATGAATACAAATGATGTAGATCTGATCTGCAAATTTATAACTCAGAAAATGTTATCAGCACAGGATTCCATTCCTGAAAATATAGTACTTTTAACATGTTATTGTTCTTTGTGAAGCAATAAGTGCAATGCTCTCATGCAGCATGCAGATGGAGGTTCATCACGTGCACCAGGTAGCACAAAACGAAGTCAGAGAGTACCATGAGCTGAAAAAATTACCCAAAAAGCCAGGTATTATCACAGGTTAAGGTAACCACAAGACAAGTTTTACACACATTTTACCTCCATGAAGCATACAAAGGGGTTAGGTTTGTCAGGTTAGGTTAGGCTTTTGTTGTAAGTTATAAAAAAAAATCATTTGTTGGTAAATAATTTTTGGTAATAATTTTTCGACAACAAATAATAAACGGTTCAGGCTAGCTTAGGTTAGGTTTGTTAAGTTCAAAATATTTGAGAAAATTCCTCGAAAATATAAATTAAAAACAATTAATTTCTTGTATGGGAAGTTGAACGATGTTAGGTAAGGTTATCATACATCTTGAACATTATTTGCATGCTATATTTCCTTACTCCACACCCTTTTTTTGTATTATTTTTTTTACTCCCAATTGAAAGGCATGCATTTGCAGAGGAAAGGACATTAAGTTTGTGCTTTTGTGTTTTATTAATATTTTTTATTTAAATTTCCAATGCAATGTTTATGAATGTCACTAAGCTGATAGCACTACTCAGTTTCTGTGCAAATGCTTACTTTCCAGGTTGTGAGCAAAATAACATTAAAAATGGGCTTTGAGTTAGGTAACATAGTGATTAAAAGAAATACATTAAAAATTCAACATAACCTAACGTAACCTAACCTAACCTGACCTTGGAGAAAACAACTATAAAAACAAGATTGGAAAAATATCTAGCAATATATTTTCTTGAAATTTTACAAATGAAAAAACCTAACCCAACCTAATCTAACCAGAATTATTGTGCTTTAAGGTGGTAACAAGGCAAGTTATTACACATTTGCCTCCATAAAGCAAACAAATGGGCTATGTTTGGTGATGTTAGATAAGTTTAAGTGTTTTATGTTCGACATTTTTTTCAAAAATTGTTCCAAAATTTGAAGGGCATATATCTTTTTTCTTTAAAAGCAGCTTGTGTTATATTAGGTTCAGTTGGGTTACATTTTTTAATTGTAAAAAAATACATTGCTTGAAATTTTTACAACTTGATGTTTTGGTTTTGTTTTTCTCCAAGAGGAGGTTAAGCTAGGTTAGGTTAGGTTAGGTTATGTTGCATTTTTGTTATTTAAAAAAAATACTTAACCCTATGTCACCTAAATCTAGTTGTAGCGTACAGGAGGGGAAGTGGTTTAAAGTCAGGGGGTGGAGGATTTGGAGGAGTGAGCATAAGCAAAGGGGGCAGTGAGTGGCAGGTGGTAGGTGGTAGGAGTGGGAAGCAACCTAGTGAAGCAGCTCAACAGGCAGGAGTAATAACATCCAATAGGTTCCAGGCACTGGAGGACTGCCCGCAGGATAGTGATAGCAGTGATAGCAGCAAGGAGACTGTGCTGGTGGTAGGAGACTCTCGGGTGCGGCATTTAGATATAGTTTTCTGTGAAGGTAGGAGAGGCAGGAGGTGCATCACCAGGCCTGGTGCCAAGGTTAGAGACCTGGTCCCAGTGGTGGCACAGGCCACCAGTGAGGACCAGTTTAGTACAGTTATAGTGCAGGTAGGAGTGAACAACGTAGGTCCTGCTAGAAGTGAGGAGCTGCTGCAGGACTACAGGGCCCTTCTGGCCTGGGTACTAATACTAAAGGGTACAACGGAATCTAGTAGGTATTCTAGTTCCAGCCCTAGTGACTTCAGCAAGAATGTGCGAGATTTCTAGTAGAATCTACCAGGATTTTGATATATACCGTGACGTCACGTAAACATTCCAAATACGTTTTAAAACCTGGCTAAGATTCATCTGTGGCGCAGCGAAGATATCAGAGTGCTGTGGTTGGGCGTACTGTGTTTCTAATTGCTGGTACGGGAAATTGAAATATGAGGCTGATGAATATTGTTTGGATTCCTAGGTTATTTAACATGCTCTTAAGTTTCGTGCATAATTTATTCAGTTCATAGGATACAACAACCCTCAACCTGTTATCGTTCATAACCCTTAAAGTTTCACCAATTGAAATTGAAACCATGGCTGGATTTGTCAAATATGAACGTAGGCTTACCGGTAAATTTATGCTTTAATGTGTTTTATGACTCCTTGGAATTAATAATTCCAATGTAATGATTATGAAGGTGACTAAGGTGATGGGTTCACTCATTTTTTGTGCAAATACTTCAGGTTGTGAGCAAGATAACACCAGAAATGGCTTTCATTTAGGTAGCACAGCATTAAAAATAAATGTACAAAATGCCGCATAACCAAACCTAACCTATCCTAACCTCCCTTTGGAGAAAAGCTTCGCCAGCCATGTCTTGGAATATTATAATCCTGAATGTGCCATGAACACCATATGAAAGCAACATACATGTTATGACAGATATAACATTAATTCAATACCCATTGCCCAGCATAGGAAAACCATTAGATGGCACTAAAAAGAAAGCATATTTGGCATGACATTTGCCCCACAATCTGCTCTTTAGCCCTGTGTGATATATATATATATATATATATATATATATATATATATATATATATATATATATATATATATATATATATATATATATATATATATATATATATATATATATATATATATATATATATTTATATATATGTATATATATATGTATATATATATATATATATATATATATATATATATATATATATATATATATATATATATATATATATATATATATATATATATATATATATATATATATATATATATATATCGTGGCGTGCTTGCTGTATGTAAGGCATACTTATACACAGTTGGTAGTTTTTAATTGACGCTCCTTACAATGAATCAGAAGTTTGAAATTACACGTATTATATTTGGGGCACAACCCTTGGTCACATACATTCCGACAAGTGACATTGTACGACACATTGCAAAATCGCCAGAGTATGAATATCCTCACACGTGAATGCTACATAAGAGCATTACTTAATACAACGAAGAATGGCTCTTAGATGCTCCTGGGTTTTAGAAATTGCGTGTAAAGAAAATATATGACCTTCAATATACCAGGAGGTGCTGAGTTGACATCATAAGTAACGTTAAGGATGTTACTTTATTACTCAACGTTTCGGCCAGAGGTAAAGAACGTCAATTAAAATATATCTACTGCATATATACACACACACACACACATATATATATTATACTACAGATTACTGGGGTACAAAATACACGAAGTTAATGGGAAGCCCCACGTCGATGGGATGCATGCTCCATGGTACCTCATGTTAAAAATCTGAATTATTGGGGGACAGAGCCAACACGGAGGGGGCATTTGCCCCTCAAAAATATATCAAAGAACACCCCAGGTCTAGACGCATATGCATGAAAAATGGAAAACAATCCTGAAAACCGGCTGCAGGTTCCGTATCTGCACATGGGTGATAAGAGCGTGACATTCCAACCAGTATCGGTGCCTCCGCCTGCCCTAGTGGAAAAGTCCTACAGGATTGTCCTGCACAATTGTGCAGGACAGCGTCTTGAGGGATCCTGCAGTATTCTGTGTGAGATATTGATACAAGGATACTACAGGATCCTGCCCATAAATCCTGCAGGATCCTTCACATAGATCCTGTCGGATTCAGAACTGTCCTGCATGATCCTTCACATAAATCATGCAGCATCCTTCACATGAATCCTGCAGGATCCTTCACATGAATCCTGCAGGATCCTTCACATAAATCCTGTAGGATCTAGGGCTGTCCTGCAGGATTATGCGCATAAATACTGCCGAATCCTTCGCATAAATCCTGCAGAATCCTTCACATAAATGCTGTCATCCAGGACTGTCCTGCATGATCCTGCACATAAATCCTGCCGAATCCACTGTAGCGCCTAGGTGCGTGGACAGGCGTAGGATCTGGGAAAGCCACCAGGGAGAAAAGGTACTATGGTGATGACAGGTAATGGATGAGAGGTACCGTGGTAGTGTTTAGGTAATGAAAGAAAGGTTACACTTCGGAGCCCTACACATCGGAGCCCTACACTGGTGGCAGCGGTGGGATTCTGTCCGTCACTTCCCGCGGACATGTGGATGGGCTAGTGAAGCTGCTGCATTCAACGAGGTGGGGAACGAGTGACTGCTGCTGGCTGCGGGCTCCGGGCCGTGCATCTGGCCTCGGTCGACCGCGGCCGTGCTCATCGCGCCCTGGTGGCTTCCGTCGACCGCTGCAGGCACTGCTCTGTCTGGCACTGCGAGCTGCCGTCCCCCGTGCTGGCGCAGTACCGTGCTGGAGGGAAGACTCGGCTGCGCTGGTTCCGGTGGCCTCCGACCTAGCGACGGATGCTGTGCAGCAAGCCGAGCTGCAGCTGAGACTTCCGGGTGCCCTGCGCTCTGACTGGCGCCGGGTGCTCTGCGCTCTGACTGGCTGGCGGGTACCTTGCGCGCTGACTGGGTGGCGCGGGTGCTCTGCGCTCTGGTGGCGCGGGTGCTCTGCGCTCTGACTGGCTGGCGGGTGCCCTGCGCGCTGACTGGGTGGCGCGGGTGCTCTGCGCTCTGGTGGCGCGGGTGCTCTGCGCTCTGACTGGCTGGCGGGTGCTCTGCGCGCTGACTGGCTGGCGGGTGCTCTGCGCTCTGACTGGCTGGCGGGTGCCTGCTGGAGACGACCGACCGCTGGACGCGAGCTGGACCGAGGTGGACTCTGGACCAACTCTGGTCTGGCTCATCGTTTCATCAGGGAAATCTTCCAGTCTTCTTTGTTGAGATAAGTTATGCGCTGTTCAATTGTTGTGCCTGTGTTCAAAGTTGTGTCGCAATTTTGTTTTGCGTAATTTATTGTCTGTGTAATGGAGTCTAAGGAGGGATTGCAGTCTCATGTCCGGCCTGGGGGGTTGTCGATATCGGCACCTAAATTTTCTGGAGAGGGTTCTTTCAGTAGATTTGTGGCCGATTTGGACATCTACTATACTTTACACAATTTCGATGATGAAATCAAGGCTCGTTTCTTTCCCCTGTGCTTGTCCGGGGTGGCACGGGACGCGTATGAATCGCTCCCGGCAGAAAAACTGTCTACTTGGGGCCTGGCTGTCGCTGAGCTGCGAGAGCTGTTTGAACGGCCATGTGCGCTGGACGCGCACGCTCAACTAAAACGATTACGTTTCGAGCCTAGTGAGCCTCTCGAGGTATTTATAATAAGATTCAACAAATTAGTGCGACAGGCATATCCAGACAGTGACAGCGATGTGGTTTATTTCAATTCATTTTTGGGAACTCTGCCAGAGCGGTACCAAGCCGAGTTGATCGCCAGCGGCGTGGATAATTTTGTGGACGCCATGGTCAAAACCCGTAACATGATACGTGCTGATCACTTCCGTGGACGGGTGAGTAGTCCCTCAGTCAGGCAGGTTGAGACCCCAGAGACGGCTCTCCTGACCCAGATTCTTGACCGAATAGAGCAACTGGAACAGCGTGTTCAGTCAGCCGGCGTCGAGACGTCCCGTGATGGCCATAGCCCTGGGCGGCGCGCAGATCCGCGGCCGCCGCGTCTGAGCCGGGCGATTGGTGGAGCGGTCGGGACGGGGAGCGCTTCTGGCTCTGTGCCAAGTGGTGCGGCGGAGGGGCGTACCCGCAGGGCGATGCCCGGTCGCGCTTGCTACGCGTGTGGTAGTCTCAATCATCTGGTGGCTCATTGCCGGCACCATAATAGTGTTTGTTTCTCCTGCAACCAGCGTGGACACATCTCACCAGTGTGTACCAACCAGGAAAACTGGCTTCGGGTCCTGCCTCGGGGGTACGGGGGCACGGACCCAGCCAACCGAAATCAGTCCCAGTAAAAAATAAGCATGAAAGTATACAGAGTGTTCCGCTATCTGAGCAGCTGACGTTCCCTGCTGTGTTGGCCGGCCTGGAGTGTACTTGCTTGCTCGACACAGGGTCCATGATCAACGTAATACATCAAGACATTTTTGATCAGCTGTCAGGCGTACAGTTGCAAAAGACTTCAGTGCAAGCGAAAACTGTCTCACAGTCTGAATTGACCATCATTGGCTGCATTTCTGTTCCTTTCGAAGTAGCTTGCCAAAAGAGGGTGGTGCTTTTCTATGTCTCGCCTGTTATAGACGTTCAGTGCTTGTTGGGCTTGGATTTCTTGAGGGCAGTCCCTTGCGTAATTGACTTAGCAAGGAGGCGCCTGGTGCTGACACCTAGTGAGCAAGTTCGCACGTTGTCTGCCGAGGTCACGTCGGTAGGTCACGTCGTCGTGGGGTATGATTGGTCCATAGCTCCGGGTACGGAACAAATCTGTTCGGGGTTCGCTCACCATTGCACCTACAATGGTACCGCGCTGATTGAGCCAACACTGGAAATTCCGGGCATCGAGGTGGTTCGATGTGTTGTCGAAATTAAAAATAATGTGTTGCCGGTAATGGTTCGAAATGTCAGCGCAGACTCGGTCACCATTCCCAAACATTCAGAACTTGGTAACCTTGAGGTGAGTTTTTCGGAAGAGCTACCGACTGGCTCCCATGGTATAAAACTGCCTGCAGAGATGGCAAAGTTGGTTAACCTGGAGGGGGCGAGTATTGTTGAGGAACAACAGCAGGCACTGTTCTCCGTGCTAAAAAAGCATCAGTCCATGTTCAATGGCCACATTGGGGTCACTAATCTAGTTTCCCATTCGATTGACACTGGCGATTGTGGCCCGGTGCGACAGAGCCCTCGCCGCATTCCTCCACACCTCTGTGATGAGGTAAAGTCGCAGATCCAGGAAATGGTGGATCAAGGGATTCTGGAAGAATCAGACGGCACCTGGGCATCGCCAATTTGTCTGGTGCGCAAGAAATCTGGGGAACTCCGTATTTGTGCTGATATGCGTCGGCTAAATTCCATTTCTAGAGTACCGGCTTTTCCCATTCCGAGAATAGACGACTCGTTAGAGGCGCTTGCAGGGTCATCTTTGTTCTGTACCCTCAATCTATTCAAAGCCTATTTGCAGATTCCGGTTGATCCAGCTGACCGAGAGAAAACCACAATAACCACTCCATTCGGTAATTGGCAGTACAAGCGAATGTGTTTCGGCCTGAATTCGGCACCGTTCACATGTGCCAAACTGTTGAATATCGTTCTGGGACCGCTAGGAAAAGATATTTGTGTTCACTATTTTGACGACATTATTGTACATGGCAAGGATTTTTCTACAGTGTTGAAGAACTTGGATACAGTCTTGCTGCGGTTGAGAGCCGCTGGACTGACCTTAAACATAGCAAAGTGTAGGTTCTTCCAGACCAGGGCTAATTTTCTGGGCTACGTGGTGTCCGAAGCAGGTATATCAACGGACCCAGAAAAGGTCAGGAAGGTGCGCGAGTGGCCACAGCCACGCACCGCCAAGGAGATGTGTAGCTTCTTGGGCTTGGCAGCTTACTTTCGCCGATTTATTCAGAATTTTTCACAGATTTCCTCGCCTCTTTTCGACCTCACCAGGAAGGGTGTTCGGTTTGAGTGGTCGGCTGTGGCTGTAGATTCATTTGATGAGGTAAAACGAGCGTTAGGGGACGCGCCAGTCATGGCTCTGCCTCGTTTTCATTCAGACGCTGGCTTGTTCACGTTGGAGTGTGACGCAAGTAACCAGGGGATAGGAGCTGTATTGCCCCAAGAACAAGGTGGACAGGAGAAGGTGATTGCTTATGGGAGCCACAGGCTGACAAAGTCCCAGAAAAACTACTCTGTCACAAAACGAGAGCTCTTGGCTTGTGTAGTGTTCGTCCAGGAATATTCCCATTTCCTTGTAGGCAAACGTTTTCGGCTACGCACGGATCATGGCAGTTTGCAATGGCTACTAAACTTCAAAAATCCCACTGGCATGCTGGCCAGGTGGTTCGATATTTTGGGTAATTTTGATTTTGAGATTCTTTATCGCCCTGGAGCTCAGAACTCTGTGGCTGACGCTCTCAGTCGCAGACCAGCCGACACTACTGATGTTGCATGCCAGACGGACAGTGCTGCGAGCTGCAACAGGATTGCTGTCGCTGACTGGCCATTAAGCTACATCCAGTCCGAGCAGGCGAGTGACCCTATCATCGCCGAGGTATCTCGCCTACTTGCAGAGGTAGTGCGTCCCATGCGGCGCACAGTTTCCCGCAGTTACGACCTTGGCTGAGACACTGGTCTCGCTTGAAACTCATCAAGGGTGCGCTGTTCCGCGTGTACAAGCGCCATGCGCGCGCATCCGAAGAGTTGCAGGTGGTTGTACCCCAGAGCCTGAGGGCAGGTGTACTCACGTCACTGCAAAGCGGCCCGTGTGGTGGACATTTTGGCGCAGACAAACTTCTAGCTCTGATCCGTCCTAGATATTTTTGGCCGACAGTGGCCACTGATGTCGATAAGTTTTGCAAAGAATGTGACAGATGTGACGCGCGTAACAGTCCGATTCCGGCACCTAGAGAGTCGATGGGCGAGCAGTACGCGTCTGAACCTTGGGAAGTTGTGTCTATTGACTTTATGACCGACTTGCCTCTTTCCAGTCGGGGTAACAAACACTTGCTCGTCTGTTGTGATCACTTTACGAGGTGGGTGGAAGTTTTTCCATTACCAGACATGAGGGCCAGCACAGTAGCTACTACTCTGACTCGTGACCTATTTTCTCGCTTTGGCTGCCCCAAGCGGTTACATTCGGATTGCGCAGCTAACTTTAGGAGTCAGCTTCTCGCAGAGGTTTGCCGCATAATGGGCGTAAAGAAGACTAATACTACTAGTTTTCACCCTCAAGGAAACAGTAAGTGCGAGAGAGTAAATCGTACTATTTTGAGTATGCTGTCAAAATATCTTTGTGACAATCACAGTGAGTGGGACGAACACCTACCACTACTGATGTTGGGGTATCGTAGTCCGATTCACAAGTCATTGGGCTACAGTCCCTTCTATTTGATGTTCGGTCGCCAAGCACGGCTACCGGTCGACGTGGAAATCGATGCGCCGCGAGCCTTGAAATCGAACAGTGTGTCATCATATGTTAATAGTCTCTGCCGAGGTCTGTGTGCGGCCTACCGAGAGGCAATACACGTGTCTAACGAAAGCCACGTGAGAAATCGGAAACTTTACGAAACGAAGCTCAACAGCTTTAGTTACCAACCAGGGGACCAGGTAATGTTGTATCGCAACGTAGTGAAGCGAGGAGAGTACTATAAATTCGTACGACCGTGGAAACCTGCGACTATTATAGTTAAGCAGGGAGAGTTTAATTACAGAGTTAGACTGGAAGACGGGAAAATGTTGTTGGTACACCACAACAGGCTGAAGCCGCGCCAGTCATCCAGTCTCGATGATTCCACCACTCCTTGTGTACCGCATCGTAGCACGGAGCCCCGCCCCATGACTTCCGATTCTACCGCGTCCACTCTCCCTGACCCGGTACCCGAGTGCGCGCCTAGGCCGGCCGAGCGACGAGCCGGCCCGCGACCGTCGCCGCGGACGCCGGCACCGCGGCAAGCGAGCCGCCCTGCCGAAACCCCGATATGTGACGTACAACCAGCCAGGACGGATATCACCGACTACATCGAACCAGAAGTTTTGTTTTCGTTCACTACGTTGCCGCCTATTTGTGTTGAGCGGGGGGAGGAGGTAGCCGGTTTGGAACCACAGTGTACTCCCCGTCCACTTCCGCGGAGGTCTAGTAGAGTTAAAAATCCTCCGGATCGGTTCGGATTCAGTTAGTAAGTAGCGTGTTCTTGCCGGTCAAGGCGTAGGGTACTGTTAATGTGATTGTACAGGGTGACACAAAAAAAACGGTCATCACCAAAAATCAAATAACTTCCAAACTTTTATTTAGATTGACACAAAACTTCAGCTACATTAGGTCAAGCCTGTGTAGCAGACATCTCCAAAGTTTCAAGTCTTTACTACAAAAACTCTTTGTTTCACTGGCGCTCAAAAATGTGCTCCAAATGAGCTCCCCGGCGCTGCAGGCACATTTGGATCCGGCGGGCAAAGTTCTCGATGACCCTCCCGCATTCCTCCCTTAGGATCGCTCTTATTGCTGCTGTGATTGCTGCCTTCAGGTCAGGGATAGTTTGGGGGTTGTTGCCATACACCCTGTCCTTAAGGTATCCCCACATAAAAAAATATGGGGGGGTCAAGTCCGGTGAATACGGCGACCACTGCGTGTCACACCTGCGGCTGATGAGTCGGTCAGGGAAACGCTGCTGTAGCCATGCCAATGATTTGTTTGAGGTGTGGGGGGTGGCACCATCCTGCTGGAACCACTGGAGGACCCTGACGACTCCTCTCCGTCGACCAAGTGCTGTCCAGAACTTGCCAAGCACCTGGACATATCGCTCGGTGTTGATTGTCACAGACCGCTCGTTGTCGTCCTCGAACCAGAATGGTCCAATGATGCCATGTTTGGAGATGGCAACCCAGGCAGTGCACTTCACAGAGTGCAATGGCCTTTGCAGACAGTGCTCAGGGGGTGTGTTACCCCAGAAGATGTTGTTCTTAGAGTTCACGTGACCTGACAACAGAAAATGTGCCTCGTCCGAAAACCAGACATTGTCAAGGAAGTCTGGCACAGCGTCAATCTTGTCGCAAAACCACTGGCACATGATCACTCGCTTCCTCATGTCGTCAGGTGTAAGCTTTTGTTTAATCTGTATCCTGTAAGGATACATGTGGAGATCTGCGATCAAAATTATCCGCACGGATTCCCGGTTGATTCCAAGCTCCTGACTTCGCCGACGCACAGATTTGCTTGGGCTGCGGACAACAGAGTCTCTGACAGCAGTAACGTTGTGTAGTGACCTTGATGATTTCGGTCGTCCAGAGTGTGATTGTCTGTTAGTGTCTTTACGATTGAGGTTATTCACAGTCCCATGGGTTCTGAACTTGTTGACCCATCTGTAGATCATTGAGTGGACAGGAAATTCACGACATCCGAACCGTTCTTTGAATTGCAATTGAGCTGCGTGGATAGACTTCTGCCGAATATATGCCTCAACTATAAATGTCTTTTGCTCAGTAGTCCATGGCATCTCGAAGGTCAAACTTGGTAGACTCTTAGAACAGTGATTCTTCTTGGTAAATCTGAAAAAGAAAAAGAATTGGTTAATTATTTCAAAAGTTATTCAAGTTTAGGTGATGACCGTTTTTTTGTGTCACCCTGTAGGTTGGGGGCGAGCCTCCGGATCGGTTCGGATTCAGTTAGTAAGTAGCGTGTTCTTGCCGGTCAAGGCGTAGGGTACTGGTAATGTGATTGTAGGTTGGGGGCGAGCCGAGGCTGGTGGGAGATCTGGACCAAACTATGCACGCTGTCACTGACGAGTTTATGCCAATGAGCCCGTGACATTGTGGTTGGAGTCCGGCAGGGCCCGCCGTGTCTTCGACTGCAGTGTAGCGTTTAACAATTTTAAAATGTTTTCACAGCTCGATCAGCTCTGACAGACAGTGTCGGGTAGCCACTGATACACTGTCCAGTACAGATGGGCTGAGTGCTAAAAACCCGGTCACTAATACATATATTCTGGTTCTCAGGGACTGCCGGACGAGGGCGCCCGGCCAACGAAAGGGGGGAGGAGTGTAAGGGGGATGTGTCTCGCCTGCCTCCGCCCGTGTCCGGCGGTATGCGGCATAAGGACCCGGCTCGCACAAGGGCACCAGCAGCGGTGTGGGTGCGGCCGGCGGTGCAGCGGGCGCCGCGTGTTGGCGCGGGTGCTGCCGCACTGGGTGTGCCTCTGCGGCGGCGCGCCCGGGGGCCATCCGGTGTTGACCTCTGTCGCCTTGGCGGAGGGGCCGGGGTTCGGGCTCGGGACGCGATGGCGCGAGGTGGTCGGTGCGGTGCGCTGTCCGGCGGTGACCGGCCGTGACCGGTTTCATGATGGAGAAGCAATACAGGAGCTGAAGCCCAGAGAGTCTTGGATCGGAGCCTACACTTCGGAGCCCTACACTTCGGAGCCCTACACATCGGAGCCCTACATATATATTATACTACAGATTACTGGGGTACAAAATACACGAAGTTAATGGGAAGCCCCACGTCGATGGGATGCATGCTCCATGGTACCTCATGTTAAAAATCTGAATTATTGGGGGACAGAGCCAACACGGAGGGGGCATTTGCCCCTCAAAAATATATCAAAGAACACCCCAGGTCTAGACGCATATGCATGAAAAATGGAAAACAATCCTGAAAACCGGCTGCAGGTTCCGTATCTGCACATGGGTGATAAGAGCGTGACATTCCAACCAGTATCGGTGCCTCCGCCTGCCCTAGTGGAAAAGTCCTACAGGATTGTCCTGCACAATTGTGCAGGACAGCGTCTTGAGGGATCCTGCAGTATTCTGTGTGAGATATTGATACAAGGATACTACAGGATCCTGCAGGATGCTGCCCATAAATCCTGCAGGATCCTTCACATAGATCCTGTCGGATTCAGAACTGTCCTGCATGATCCTTCACATAAATCATGCAGCATCCTTCACATGAATCCTGCAGGATCCTTCACATGAATCCTGCAGGATCCTTCACATAAATCCTGTAGGATCTAGGGCTGTCCTGCAGGATTATGCGCATAAATACTGCCGAATCCTTCGCATAAATCCTGCAGAATCCTTCACATAAATGCTGTCATCCAGGACTGTTCTGCATGATCCTGCACATAAATCCTGCCGAATCCACTGTAGCGCCTAGGTGCGTGGGCAGGCGTAGGATCTGGGAAAGCCACCAGGGAGAAAAGGTACTATGGTGATGATAGGTAATGGATGAGAGGTACCGTGGTAGTGTTCAGGTAATGAAAGAAAGGTAATGCTGGTTAGTCTTAAGCCAGAGAGGTCCTGTCGTCAATTGACACCCATGAAGTGTGCTATCTAAGCGTGGTCGAACTCCAGAGAGATGATCCCAGAGACACAAGATGGGACATTTGTATGCCGGCACTATTGGTAATCGAACAGTTGAAGCCTGAAACCTATATATTACATTGAAGAACGAAGATATCGAAAAGTACATGCATTTGTGAAAGCGTACAGGTCAGTCAGTTGAGTGAAGTAGACAGCTATTATGGCAGATGGCTATTGGACACAGGGCATTAGATATAAGCAGAGAAACAAGCTATAATTGACATGGTTAAGCACGATTAATGACACTGTCATCTTACATCAAAGGGTGAACCTTAAGTGCACCACATCGTCTAATAGATGGCAGCACTTATGCACAGCAGTCAACCGCCAAGCATGCTGGTGCTCTCACTCGCGCTCCGCTACACCACAACTGTCTTGCAGGATCCATCACATACACCTTGTAGGATCCAGGGCCGTCCTGGAGGATCATGCGCATAAATCCTGTAGACTCTTTCACATAAATCCTGTCAGATTTAGAGCTGTCCTGCATGATCCTGCACATAAATCCTACAGGATCCTTCACTTAAATCCTGTCGCATCCAGGGATGTCCTGCAGGATTCTTTACATCAATCCTGTTGGATCCATGACCGTCCTGCAGGATCCTGCATAAAAATTGAATGGGAGCCTGCCAGATCTTGTGGTGTCCTGCATATAAATCCTACAGGGTCCTGCACATAAATCCTACACGTTCCTGAACATACATCCTACAGCAAGTAAGTTTTGCTGGATCCTGCATGTGAATCACACTTCATCCGGTACCTGAATGGTACATGACCCTTCATGGTTTTGTGAAGGATCTTGCATGATTATTGTCAGAATTCTGTACAATAAATCACATGATCATGTACAGCACTCGAACCTTCTCGGAGGGGTGCCTCTTCCCGGCCGAAGGGGCGCCAGTTTCCATAGGGCAGGAGCACATGCTCCCAGTTCCCCTCCCAAGATATGTTACTGAAAATTGCATCACATCAAACCTTTAAGACGGACCTGAATAGTTATCTGTAAAATCCTGCAGGACAGTCATGCATGCCACTGGAATCCTGCAGGACAGTCATGCATGACATTACAATCCTGTAGGACAGCTTTCTATATTTCTCAAATCCTGCAGGGTTGTCCTGCAGGATCGCATGTCTGTGCAGGAGTGTCTGCGGAAATGTGCAAGATCCTGTAGGATCGTGGGGATTTTCTGAGAATCCTGTAGGACTTTTTAAACACTAGGGTGTAGCCTAAATATAATGTTGACCCCTTTTCCTGGCCGGAGGGGTACCAACTTTCTTATGGGAGGCACATGCCCCCAGTGCCCTAGCCTTGTTTACGCTCCTGCACCGAGTGGGGAGGAACTATGTTGCAACAGTTGTCTCTTACTTGCTCCTACCCCTCCCTTCCAGCCGTGATCTTCAGTTGGCCTGTCTCATCATACTGCTACTACCCGGGGCACCACGCGATTCCTGCCGCGCGCGACATAATGCAGTCAGCGTGGGTCCAAGCAAAAAGTCCTAGTGTTAGGAGAAAATAAAGCTAATATTCGTGGACAGGATTCTTCAAGCTTTCCAATGAATTCGACTTTGTCCTATTTTGATGGTATTTAAGATCGAAAATATCGTGTGGAAAACACGGAAGTTTGGCTGTGGAGCCTACGGGACTGAGCAATTGTCCAGCCCATGTGACGTCACCGGTTGCCAAACGATATTGGAGGGCCCCGCTTCTGGCCACCCTGAAGCAGAGCAAAAGCAGAGTTATTGTGACAGCTATTCTGCCCAGGGCTGAAGTCTCCCCTGAGTGGAGCTCTAGGGCACTGGTAGCCAATGCCAGGGTGGGTAGCCTCTGCAATGAGTTAGGTTTGACCTTTGTTGACAAGTGGTGCAGGTTTTATGGTTCATGGGACCTCTATCAAAGTGATGGCCTGCACTTCTCCGAGAAGGGGGTGCAAGTGTTAAGTAAAGTGTATGAACATGTCCTTCAGGGAAACTAGATAATGGGGTGGGGAGGGAATAAGTGGCATTACCATCTCATGAATATGCCAATAGTGACAGCATAGGCAATAGAACCTCACAGTCAGCAAATAGGGATGGCAGTAGATCAAGGGGGCAGAGTGGTAGCTCATCCAGAGATGATAAAGCTACTCAGCATGAAAAAACCAAAGATGGTTATGGAACATTTCTTAAGTGTATGATGCTTAATGCTCAGAGAATTCGATCCAAATTTGACGAGTTCAAGTGTTATGTTGCTGATGAGGAACCAGATTTTGTTTGCATTACTGAGGCATGGGTCAGTGAGGGGTATTTTGGGGATAACTTGCAGGACTATGAGATCCAGGGATACAATATGTTTTCATGCAATAGGGGTCCAGCAGTGAAAGGGGGTGGTGTAATGCTCTACGTGAATAGCTTATTCAGTTCTCAAAAAGTATCAGATGGGGTAAAAAAATGTGTCTGTGGAGTCCATTTGGCTTGATGTTTCTGTGGGAAAAGGCAACAGCAATAAACTGAGAATAGGAGCTTTGTACCGATCAGGAACCTTGCCACATTCTCAGCAACTGGAGCTTGATAAGGTGATTTGTGAGGAAATCAGTAGAAACTTTCAGAGGAAATGCCTTATTCTTGGTGACTTTAATCTAAAAGGATATGAAAA
The DNA here is from genome assembly GCA_034440615.1 of Ashinkailepas kermadecensis. Taxonomy (NCBI): domain Eukaryota; kingdom Metazoa; phylum Arthropoda; class Thecostraca; family Neolepadidae; genus Ashinkailepas; species Ashinkailepas kermadecensis. The sequence continues at coordinate 27,768 of JAOTOM010003012.1, read as the reverse complement.
TGTTGGTGTTGGCTCCCCAGCATGTAAACTGTTTAGGAAATGCCTTGAAGAGGACCTGTTCTTACACCAGTTTGTAACAGAACTAACTAGGCAGGGCTCATTCTTGGACCTTGTCTTCTCGGATTTAAGTGATTAGTTCAAGACTTGACTGTAGGAGAAACTCTGGGAAGAAGTGACCATAACATAGTGAGATTCAAGGCACATGTAGCAGGGACAATCAAGGATAAGTCGGCAAAGGTTCCAAATTTTAACAAGGCAGACTTTGACTGCATGAGAGCAGCTTTAAGTGCCATAAAATGGGAAGAAGAATTCTCCGATTTAAATGCCTGTGAAATGTGGGAAAAGTTCAAATCTTACTTGAGGGAAATTCAGATTAGACATGTCCCCCAAAAGCAAAGGCGCAAAAGAAGCGTAGGAAAGCCAGCATGGCTTACACCAGATTTGACAAAAACAATTAAGGCTAAGAAAGATGCATTTAGAGTATTTAAGTAAGCTTCAAATATAGTAAATCTAAGGTTGTATCAAAAAGCTAGAGATGCTGTGAAACAGAAAACCAGAGCAGCAAAGCGAGCAAAAGAATTGGATTTGGCTAGGAACTGTAATGGGGACAGTAAAAAGTTCTTTAGTTTCTACAAGCTAAGTAAAGTTTCAAGCACAATTGGTCCACTGGAAGTAAATGGGATTATATTGAGTGAGGATAGTGAGATGGTTGAGGAATTGAGCAAGCAGTTTAAATCAGTGTTTACATTGGAGGATGTGACAAATCTGCCAACTGTGAACCACAGCCCAGCAACAGGTGATCAGTTACATGATGTTGATTTCATTGACAGTGATGTTGTTTTGAATTATGTCAGGAAAATAAAGCCAAACAAGGCAGCAGGACCTGATGGAATTTATGCTAGGGTATTGCAGGAAGCTGAAAAAGAATTGGCAATTCCACTCAGTATAATATTTTGTAGATCAGTTTCACAAAAGGAAATTCCAACCGATTGGAAAAGGGCAAATGTAGTTCCTATTTTCAAGAAAGGAGAAAGAGGGAAAGTTGAAAACTATAGGCCAGTAAGCCTCACATCACCTGTCTGCAAGGTACTTGAATCAATTATCAAGGATAAAATAGTTAGTTTTCTGGAAGGAAACAGAGTGATTCAAGATATTCAACATGGGTTTAGAAAAGGGCGATCGTGTCTCACAAATCTCTTGGACTTTTTTAATTTTGCTAGCGAACAATTTGATCAGGGAAATCAGGTTGATGTAGCATATCTTGACTTTAGCAAGGCCTTTGGCAAGGTACCTCATAAACGGTTAATGATGCAGCTTCAGGCCCATGGTATTGTGGGTAACATCCTAAAATGGATAGCGTTGTGGCTTTCAGATAGACAGCAGAGAGTGATGCTAAATGGTACAAAATCATCATGACAAAATGTTCTTAGTGGAGTCCCCCAAGGGTCAGTACTGGGACCACTATTGTTCATTATGTTTGTAAATAACATTGAAAGTGGCCTAAGCAGTAAGGTTTTGAAATTTGCAGATGATTTGAAGGTCTTTAGGGCAATAACAGGGCACAATGAGTTGGTCTTGCTGCAGAAAGACTTAGACGAGCTTGTGAAGTGGTCCGAAAAATGGCAAATGAAATTTAATTTTGATAAGTGCAAAATCATGCATGTAGGTAGGCAGCATATCAAGGCTCCATACTTGATGGGTGGCCAAGTACTATCTGTGACTCAGCAGGAGAAGGACTTAGGTGTTATTTTTAACACAAAATTGGGGGCATCAGAACAGACCAAAGAAGCCAGGAAGAAGGCACTAAGAATGCTTGGGGCAATAAATAGGAATGTATCATACAAAAGTGAGGAAGTCATCAGGAAGCTTTATTGTGCATATGTCAGGCCACATCTGGAATATTGTGTCCAAGCTTGGTCCCCTAGTTATGAAAAAGATTGTTGGCTTTTAGAGAGAGAGTACAAAAGAGGGCAACACAAATGGTGAATGGTATGGGCAACCTGGCATATGAGGAAAGATTGAAGAAATTGAATATGTTTTCACTTAGATATAGAAAGCTGAGAGGAGATCTCATCGAGGTCTTTAAATTTGTTCATGGTCAGGAACAGGGTTATCTCAGGGAACTGTTTGAATTTAACAGAAATGATGCAATTAGAGGTCATCAATTCAAAATTAAAGTTAATCACAGCAGGACAAGGTTAAGACAGTCCTTCTTCACCAACAGGGTAGTAGAACACTGGAACCAGCTGCCAGAAACCATTGTCAGTAGCAACACACTGAACTTCTTTAAGAACAGCATAGACAATCATTATAAGAATAGGGGGCTTGTTTTTCTGTATTCCAGGGTGTAGGGGAGTTTTCAGGGCCATCCCTGAAGGGGCAACCCTTCTGGCACGTTGATAGCTAGTTAGACCTCGACGTTTGCGATATTTAAAACCCCGGTTATAAATTCAATGGTTCGAATCCTTCATCTTCGAGCTCTCATCTCACATCTTGACACGCACTTCCAAAGCCAGCACTTCTATATTGTGCATATTAGTCAACAGATAAATGCAACGAAGATCAGACATTAATGCGCAGCGTGATATAGCGTTAACAATGTAGCTTCATTTTTGATAGACAGGTGCAACAGTTTCTATGAGAGAACTACATCTCCACAAACATTCGACTCTCAGGCAGAGTCCGACGTACCTCTGTGGGGCCAGGGCTGGCTAGGCGGCGGCGAGCCGCCTGAGGGGCGACCGCCCACCACGACCGTTCCTCCAAGAGAGCCCTACTGCCTCGCGGTACCGTCGCTAGATACCCTCGGCAACGCCTGTCCCACGTGACCAACACGTCACTATTGCGTCGCATGGTCCGGACGTCGTGCCCGAGTCGAGAACAATAGCAGACTACTGCAGGCGGGCGCGCTCTCTGACATCAGACATCAGAGACACAATGTCAGCTCAGAGTCAGATATCAGAGCCGCCTCTGATGACATCAGAGACTGGCCTCGCGTGGGAACGAGTGCTGAGACGGCACCTCGGTAGCCTCGCTCGGCCTGGCGCCGCACACGTGAGCTGTTCCGACAGGATGCACCGGATAGGCGACCCACAACAATCGGCTCGGTAAGGCGTACTGTTCAGACAGCCGACCGGCTCAGGGCGCTGCAGCCCAAATTACATTTCATCATCCAAGACACCCACATTTACATCACCCGGCATTGAACGTTGGGGGGTAGGGGGCTGAATGACTTGGATTTAGATGCACCAAAACCTAACTTTGTTACAACACACCGCGCAGGTCCTAAATCGCGAATTGAATTCACAGATCAATTCTGGGATCCACTAGACAGATCACGGCCATAACATAATCACACGATATGTCAATACCTAAAGTCCTACGAGTGTCATTCGATGCACATTCTAAATTATTACAATTAAAGCCAATCCAAAGTTCAAGTTCCGCCGAAGATCGAAGATGAAGAAGTGCTGAATCACCATAGCGTTCGTTGTTCACTGAAGATTCTACCAACAGTGTGGCAGGGAAGGCGAGGCGTCGGCCTGCCCACCTGTGTGTGCCTCACGGACACACTCGAGCATATGCCGCTCAAGTTCTCGAGAGCGCCATTCGGTCAGGCGCAAGTAGCCTGGTCCTCAGGGCGGCATGGCAGCGCACCTCGGATGGCGCCAGCCGTGAGCAGGTGTCGCCATGAAGCGCAGCTCCGTTGAGAGGGCCGGTAGTGCTGTAACAGCACCTGTCTCGATCGCGGTCATCTATCTGTGGCAGATCAGTGAATGGTGACGATTTGAACTGCTCTGACTCAAGTTAGTCGAGCACTATCACCTGTTGATCAGATGAAGTCAGCTTTCTCTTCACCGGGTGGAAAGCAGGAATGGTTAACTTGTATAGGTCCTGGAGAAGACTCGGTTCGCAGGGGCGGATTCCCAGGATTAAGTATTCATTTTAGCCACTAGCCAAAAATTAATACAACTCTTACAAGCTATATCTCTCAATCCAGACTAGCCTTCATATAGGTGGCACTATCCACGTTGCGTCTCTGTTTTGATATAGGTGTCGCTACTTGCGTCAAGTTATTCCGAAGTCCCGATAGGTGGCACCACATATGACCTACCGATTTTTTTTCTTGTCAGGCGGCGCCATTGGCGTCCGTAACTGTTACCATAGATGGCGCTATCCGCGCTCCGGAGTTTCTGTATAGGTGGCGTCACTGTAGGTTGGCACTGTCAACTAAAAAAAAATACACTCTAAACAAAAGCTCATTATATGACCTGGACAGTCAAGGTTCAGCTAAAGATGCAAAGATTTGAGCAATGGGAACAATTATACCATACATGCTCCACAAATATTCGCGTGTCTCACTAGACACCAGGGATCAGCATGCGTTGCTCTGCCATTGGACTCTCTAAGTCTCGACAGTACTGAGAGGCTATTCAAGCTTCAGTCAGAGCTCTCTCAGGAGCTCAAGCAAACGGCTTAATCCAAGCTAAGTGGCATACCAACCAAATAACTTATAGGCTGTGACATACTAGTCCAGAAGCCTCTTGATGCTTAAGTAATTCAAACTCGTCTTGCATCGTATCCAACATATATACACACAAACATACATGTTCCCGATAATTTTATTTCATTTGTTCACAAGTGTCAACCAAATAAAATATGTATGCCCTTACTGGCAATAATCTCATTTTCCTCAAATAAAAATACTTCAAATAATTAATCTCCAAAAGCTAAATCAATTCTGTAATATTAAATTCCCTTAAAGGCGAATTATTCAAGTCCCAAAAACTATTTGTATATGACTGTCCTATTTAATTATCATCTATTCCTATCATTAAAATATTTTTCTAAGTAGGTACCATCTATTTTTAAAGTACATTGGAGTTCCGTATAATACTACAGTATAATGTAAGCTCTATTTCAACAATGTTTCATTACTCTAAGTTAACCTATCTTTCCATTTTAATTAATTAAGCAACTCACAAAATTAATTATAACTCACTGAAGAATGGTTTGATATTTTCCTCAAACCATGAGCTCATATCTCGAGCCGTATTTAAATAATACTGTTGGCTGTCGTTTCAACTGATTTAATCAAGTAATAATTTTCCCAAATTATTCATATTTAATCAAGCTACCATTTTCCAAAATCATTCTCACAAATATTAGGCTTCACTAAGTATACGTTTCAATTTAGTATCAGAGTCCACACAATAATTTACTTTGGTATAAGAGTCCACACAATAATTTACAAGTATCGCATACGAAGATCAGCAGGCCTAAAACGATATTATAAAATTATACAACACTGTTCTAGTAGTGGCCAAAATTCATACAGGTGTTTTGGCAGGATTTCGGGAATGCCCGGACTCACTGTTTTACTGGCTTCAGATGTGAAGACGGCTGCAGCTGTGAATTTTCATTGAAACCTCTGGCTTCCTCTGGTACAGCAGTTGGCTGGTGACAGCAGTTGCTCCTCTGTGACGATGGCTTCCTGTTTTGACTCAGGCACCATGATTAGATTCAATCCTGAATTATTGGCAATTTCAGGCAGAGCTTCCATCTCAGGTCATGAACACATAGTTGCAAAAACCACATCCTGGGTCACGGATCACCATTTGTAGGGGCGGATTCCCAGGATTATCCCTGAAGGGGGAAACTCTTCTGGCACGTTGATAGTTTAGGGTACCTCAGCGTTGGACGATATTTAAGACCCCGGTTATGTTTTCAATGGTTCGAATCCTTCATCTTCGAGCTCTCATCTCACATCTTGACACGCACTTCCAAAGCCAGCACTTCTATATTGTGCATATTAGTCAACAGATAAATGCAACGAAGATCAGACATTAATGCGCAGCGTGATATAGCGTTAACAATGTAGCTTCATTTTTGATAGACAGGTGCAACAGTTTCTATCAGAGAACTACATCTCCACAAACATTCGACTCTCAGGCAGAGTCCGACGTACCTCTGTGGGGCCAGGGCTGGCTAGGCGGCGGCGAGCCGCCTGAGGGGCGACCGCCCACCACGACCGTTCCTCCAAGAGAGCCCTACTGCCTCGCGGTACCGTCGCTAGATACCCTCGGCAACGCCTGTCCCACGTGACCAACACGTCACTATTGCGTCGCATGGTCCGGACGTCGTGCCCGAGTCGAGAACAATAGCAGACTACTGCAGGCGGGCGCGCTCTCTGACATCAGACATCAGAGACACAATGTCAGCTCAGAGTCAGATATCAGAGCCGCCTCTGATGACATCAGAGACTGGCCTCGCGTGGGAACGAGTGCTGAGACGGCACCTCGGTAGCCTCGCTCGGCCTGGCGCCGCACACGTGAGCTGTTCCGACAGGATGCACCGGATAGGCGACCCACAACAATCGGCTCGGTAAGGCGTACTGTTCAGACAGCCGACCGGCTCAGGGCGCTGCAGCCCAAATTACATTTCATCATCCAAGACACCCACATTTACATCACCCGGCATTGAACGTTGGGGGGTAGGGGGCTGAATGACTTGGATTTAGATGCCCCAAAACCTAACTTTGTTACAAGGGAGAGTTGATCAACACATTTGATGGACAACTGGTTCAGTGTACAGAGTGCAACCAAGAAGGGCCCTTGTGGCTTATAGTTGCACTGATCTTTTATGTCTTTATGTCTTTATGTCTAATTCAAAGCTTTTTGTTGGTATTGTTTTGCTCACAACCTGAAATGTAGGCATTTGTATAGAAAATGAGTGGTCCCATCATCTAAGTCACTTTCATAAACATTGCATTGAAATGATACATTCCAGGACTTCATAAAACACCTTAAAACACAAATTTACCAAAATGAGCAGTAACATCATGTTCATCACTTTCCTAAACATTGCATGGAACAAAAATTTATCAGAAATTACCTGAAGCTGTAAATTTACCGAATGGTGTGCCAACCCCTGGACGGAAATGCAACACTAGGTGCACCAATCCTGGGCAGAAAGGGCACTAAGAGCAGTGGAATGAAAATATTAATAAAAGTAAACTAAAAACAGCTCTTCTTGAAGCCAACGTGGTAGTTATGTGATATTAACATGGAAACCCTGAGCACAAATAAAAAAAAGCATGGACTGGACTTTTTCAAGCTTACCTGCCAACTTCTTCAACTACTGTTCCTTTGGGAATTAAATATCAGCAAGCTATGTATTCACTATTTAAAATCACACCAATCCGCAGATACATCAGAATGTGCGAAGTACAAAAACGAATCAGTACGACGTCACATGAGGTTGGCCTCCGGATTAAACACTGCGCGCAATTGCGCCACAAATGTCTTACCTCCGTCACATTTGTCACTGTAACCTCAAATTTAGACTATGCGCTGGAATTTCTGTAACTGGAATTTTTTCTTCGGATGTTACGATTTTGGATGTTCTGAGGAACGCCCATCACGATTTGTGACATTTAATGCGCGCTAGTGTCTATCGATACAAATCGACGCCCCTGCTTTGGATAAAAAAATAGAAACAATAATTTAGCATAAAGACATAAAGACATAAAAGATCAGTGCAACTATATGCCACAAGGGCCCTTCTTGGCTGCACTTTGTACACTGAACCAGTTTCCCACCAATCTGTCAATTAACACTCCCTGGAATACAGAAAAACAAGCCCCCTATTATTATAATGATTGTCTATGCCGTTTTTAAAGATGTTCAGTGTGTTGCTACTGCTAAGCACTATCAATGTATATTCTGACAATTTTTTAAACTGAACAACCGAACCCAACTTACCCGAACCTAATGTCAGCTGCTTTTGAAGGAAAATCTCCGATTTTATTTTATTTTTGAAAATGATTGAATAATTTTTCCAAGGTAAACAACTAAACTAGCCTAACCTAGCCAAATCGGTATTATTGTGCTGGTGGTAACAAGACAAGTTTTTACACACATTTGCCTCCATATAGCAAGCAAATGGGTTAGGTGTGGTTAAGTTAGGTTAGTTTAGGCTTTTCAAGTTGGAAAACTTTTTTTAAACATCCCAAAAAAGTTTCCCCCCAAAATTGCAAATTATTTGGTAATCTTGCAGTCTAAGGTGTTCTTTTTTTCCTTTGAAATAAAAAAATATGCAGAATACCATGTCTATGAAGGTGACTAAGATGATTGCACCCACTTATTTTCTGTGCTTACTTTTCAGGTTGTGAGCAAAATAATGCCAAAAAGGCCTCGAGTTCGGTAGCATAGGATAAACATAAATGTTTTTTTTTATGCAACAAAACCTAACCTAGCCTACCCTAACCTATCTGTTGAGAACGAAAAATTAAACTAAATTAAAATGTCACTTAATTTATTTTCTGAAAATTCTCAACCTTAAAAAAGAAACCTAACCGAGCCTAACCTAACCTAAGCTGATTTTGAAGTTAAAAAAATATTTTTTTTGTGAACATGGTTGTAATTTTTTTCGGAAACTTTTGGGTATTATTGTGCTTTAAAGTGGGAACAAGAAAAGTTGTATGAGCGCTGTATAACCAACGCAGTCAATGCGGCCGTAAACCCAAATAACCAACCAACCAACCCAGAAAGATGTAACCTGTACTTCTACAGTGGAGGGAATTCCAGCTATTTTGTTTGTTTTTGCACACAATTTTACATTTTTCAGCAAAAGGTCGAGTCAGTCCACTATCTAATCCAAATCTGTTTCTATTCAGTACAAAATGTGCTGGTTAACATCAATGTTTCTACTTAGCATGGTGCTTTTCATTTTTCCCTTTAACTTTCTTATCAGCATAAAATAGCATAGGTTATTGGGGGGGGCAAATCAACATTGGGGGCGGGGCAAGATCAACATTGGTGGGGCCATAGCCCCCACAAAAGGATACAAATCGACGCCCCTGCATACATGCATGATTTTGTACTTATCAAAATTTAATTTAATTTGCCATTTTTTGGACCACTTCACAAGCTCTTCTAAGTCTTTCTGCAGCATCGCCCCTCTGTGGTGCGAGATCATGTCGCTTCCCGTACCAACAAATGCGGCAGTGGAATCCCATTTCCGGATCATAAAAAGACAATTGCTCAAAGCACGCACCCGCCTCCATCCACCAGACCTAATTCGGAAACTGGTCAACTCGGAAGCTACCAGAGAGAAACTCGATCAGAAACCCAGGAAGCCAGCACCACGAGGACGGAAGAGAGCACAAGACGATGACTCAGAAACCCAGGAAGAGCGGTGGGCAAAAAGAAACCCAGCCAAGAAACCCACATGGTACGCGAAAAACAAGCCGCCGTCATGCCTCAACATCGAAAAACCAAGGCACCCACAGAATACCACGACACCCATCAGCCAGTCACCACCGGTCAGTCAAGCACCGTCCATCAGGCAGTCATCACCGGCCAGCCAAGCACCACCGATCAGACAGTCACCACCGGCCAGCCAAACACCGCCCATCAGCCAGTCACCACCGGCCAGCCGCGCACCACCCACCGCCTCTACTCCAAAGTCCGACGCACTCGATTTAACCAAAGACTCGAAAACAACCAGCGCGGACTCATCGTCTATAATAGATATCGTGGAGTGTAGCAGCTTAAACACGGGGTATACTTCATTTGGTAGTGAGGGGAACCCCGTGGTCGTTGACGATGATCACAGCCACCCCGGTCGACCGGAAAGGCGATGGGATACCATAAACTGCCACCAAGACGTTCTGCAGAGTCTCGAGCCGAAGACCTGGCTCGTCGATGAGGCGATCGACAGTTTTTGTCTCGCAGTGGCCAGTGAACAGTGCGGCGGGGTGGTGAGTTTCGGCACCCACTGGCTCACCGCAATGCAGTGCGGGCGGACACTGCCCCAGATAATGGACTGCCGGCAGTCGAGGAGCGCCGAGGACGCCCGGGTGTGGTTGTTACCATACAACCGCTGCGGCAACCACTGGGCGCTATTCATCGTCTCCTTCGCTCATAAGGTGGTCGTACACCTCGACTCCTTATACGGACATCCCGAAAAACAGACGGTGGCCTTACTCCAGGCAATCGTTGAAGCCGCCAACAGGCTCAGAAACAAACAAAAAACACCATTCATCAGCAACTCTTGGTTCCGATGGCGGCTAGTCAATCCCGCCTCTGTTCCTCAGCAAATCGATGGATATTCGTGTGGAACACGCGTATGCTACTACGCTGAGGTGGCCGCCACAGCTCTGCCCTCGGCACCATTTTCGGACCGGAAAATGCGGGAGCACATGATGAGGACCATCAAAAATGCCCACGCACAGGTAAATAAGGGTGTCTGAAGCTGTGACATTGTTGAATTAAAATAACAACTAGAAAAACGAATAAAGGCCGGCCCATGAAATTGAAGAGAAGGTAAATAATTTATCAGACAAATTATCGATAAGTCCAAGCTAGTAGTTTGTACATTTGCTCAATGCTACTCCTCAATAGTTTCATGCTGTCTCCATACCTGAATAATGCAGTGAAGCATCAGATCAATTCGGACGGCTTTCCTCTTGCAACTAGGCAGGGGCGGATCTTGAAATTGGCCAAGGGGGGCCGGTCTGAGGGAGGCCCGGCCCGAAAATTCGCGGCCTGGTGCCTCCACGGAGTGGGATGGGGCGGGGGTGGGAAGCGATGTCTGGCGAGAGCCCGTAGGTAGTGTACGGAGGCCCGTTGGCAGTGTTTAGGACCCGATTCTTTGGGGGGGGGAAGCGACTTTTCGAGGCGGGGGGCCGCGGCAGAGGGGGGCTATAGCCCCCCTCTGGATATGCCCCTACAACCAGATGTTTTTGATTGGTTCTTAGTGTTTCTTGTACATAGTTTGGCGGGAATAGTTAGTGCTATCGGAAAATCTGTGGCTTCAGGTGTTTTATGAATTCCTGCAGTTCTTTTCTCCAACGTAATGCAAACAAACCAGATCAAGATGGTGACCACTCATTTTCTTAGCAATTGCATTCTTTTCAGTTGGCAACAAAATAACACCAACATAACAGGCTTGGAGTTAGGCAATATAGGTTAAAAATGTTCTTAAATGTAACCAAATCCAACCTAACTCAGCCAGTCATATATGTATTCACGAAACGTGTTACACACATTTTACCCGCATGAAGCAAACAGAGGGTATAGGTTGGTTAGGTTAGGTCTTTATGTAGAAAATTTTCAACTTCTTTTAACATTTTCCAACTGACATGTTATTTTTAACTATGATAAGCTAGTTTTGGTTAGGTTTCTCAATTTGATATATTATGCATGAATATATTTTTTCTCTCCAATTTTAAGACTTTTTCTTACATGGGAAGTTAGACTAGTGTAGGTTAGACTATGTCACACCTTTCTTTTATAATATTATTTTTGATGCAACATTACCGAACTCAAAGCCTATTTTTGTTATTGTTTTGCCTGCCAACTGAAAAGCAAGCATTTGCAGAGGAAATGAGTGAACACATCATGCTAACCACAGTCACAAACATCACATCGGATAATTAAATCCCAAGAATGCACAAAGTATCTTCGAGCACAAATTTACCGCTCAGCCTAATGTCCATTTTCAGAGATAAAAAAACATGCTATCAAAAACGGGTAATCATTTCAAACAAATTTGTTGGCAAAAAAATTACATATACACAATCTGACCCAACCTAATCTATAACAGCCTAGCCTGATGTTGAAGAGAAATAATTTCCCTTTTCAAGTTCCAAAAAGAGAGAATTTTCAAGCATCAAAGACATTCCAGCCTAACCCAAGCAAACGTGACCACTTTGTTTGCTTGGGGTAACCCGTGTGTAAAACTTATCTCGTAAACACTCTAAAGCACAATGATACCAAAACGAAGAAGAAACAACAAGGCAAAATTGTGTTACATTACATTACATTATGCTACGTTCAGTTAGGCCAGATGAAATAGTTCATAACCAAAGAAAAGGGCAAATTTGTACTTTAAAGTGTTGATGAATACTTTGATATTTTTCCAATGCAGCATTGGTGAATATGACTGAGACGATGTGACCACCCCTTTCCTCGCCAAATGATTCTTTTCAGCTATTGAGCAGAATAATGCTGAAAAGGAGTTTTGATTTAGGTAACAGCATTTTTTAAAGCGCAACAACCAAAACTAACCCAGGCTAGCCTAACCTCCCTTTTCAAAACAAAAATAACCCCAAAAACTGGGGAAATTTCTGACATTTTCGTGTTCAAGTTTTCCAAATAAAGAAAAACCTGTCCTAACATAGAGTAGCGGACTTCTGAAAACAAAGAACGTTCAATTTGGTTATAAAACTTTAAAACTATGTTCAACTTAATTGTCCTACTTAAAATATCCTAACCTACCCGAACAAATTCTAACAGCTTCGTTTCCTTTACTAACGTAAAATGTGGGTAAAACCTGTCTGGTGAGTACCTTGGAGCGCAATAGTACTAAAAAGTATGCACTCCCCACCAGGATGAATGCTTATATTGTCTCAATCACATTCAGAAATATGCTCCTACATTTCTTTTTGAAATGTCATATCAACCCACAAGAATAATGTACCTGGGAGCTTTTTGGTAAATGCACAAGTTATGGCACGAATTCGATTATGAGAAAAACATGTTTGAATATCGTTCTCATAAATGTGATTAAGCTGCTACCAAGGTCAGATCAAGGAAATTGATCAATGACCCTTGTTCTGGAGTGATGACATCTGGGAGTGCCATTGACTGGGAAACTCATCGAGTGGCGGCGGGGGTGAGCACTCCATATTCCTGGAGGGGCTTCTTTTCCAGTGGAAGGAGCATCACATGGGTATCGAACGGCACGTTTCCCTAGTTGCCACCCTAGATCTGCCACTGGTGGTCACCTATATCTGGCATAAATGTTCGCTTTTCAATTGGCAAGCTAAATATGGCCAACAGCATCCTGCAACTCCAGGTCTTTAGTGAAGCCATACATGAAGAATAAGGGGTCAATTTACATTTACATACTGAAACGGCATATTGAGAACAATGTTCCAACAACGCTGTTCATAACATGATTAAAACAATGTGACCACTCATTCGTGTCGCAAATGCTCGCTTTTCAGTTGATGAACTACTGCAACATTCTTTGTCCACATCAGGGAAATTGGTCTGCCCTAAACGTTGCAGCATGGTTGAAGCTGCAAACATTTCGGATACCTCAATGAGATGGCCATTGGTGCCCTTGTCACTTGAGTACTTAGGTGGAGCACATCAATGCAATCTGACCTCTTCAGAATTCACTGACGGCTGTCTCAAGCAGAATGGGAATTAATGTGCCTGCTTTGGAGACTAGGTCTAAAAACATTTACCCTTCAGGTTCAAATCAGGTAACATGGATCTTGTGCATATATCTTAAAAATGGAAACGGTAAAACATGATGGATATGGCAAACATCCAACATGCAGTTATTCTAATCACCAGTGAACTTGTGTGATAGTTTTGTATGAGTTGTGCTGTAGTGGCGTTCTTGTTGCCAATCTCAACAATCAGCTCTGTAACGGTAGCTGGCTCTCCTGTACACGGGACAAATCAAAAACATGAGGCAAAGCATTTTAAACAAATGTAAAACAGATCAAGAAAGCTAACCACGCAGACGCAGCGGAACAAGTTATTTTTTTTCCATCAGATAAATAGGGTTGGAGCGCGAACGCAACCTACCCCGCTAACAAAAATTGTACTCCCGAGTTACCCGCATTTGGGGTAATCGCAGGGGTCAACCCAGCCGAAGTGCAATGGAAGGGCCTCGCCCTGGGGGAACCGCCTTATTGATCACGGTGTCCCCTGAGCCAGGTAAGTATGAGTTGTGCTCGTCGGATTTTCGCTTACACGGATATCCGATGGAACGGTATCATCTGCTTTTCGCTCATAACCGCTCATACTTCGATTTTACAGCCACAAACGTGTCATCACGACAATACATCATATATGGCAGGAATTTCGGGCAGAGGCACCACGATTTTAATTTCGACTTATAGATGCCGAGTAATTGGAGATATTAAAACAACTGAGAATGAGTTAAACGCCACTGCCCTCTAGTGGCATGTACTGTATTACAAGTGGGTTCATTTGCCGGTGATCGATAACCTGGTAAATACTATCGGTTTCACTTTTCCGCTTTACATGCACTTTGCCTGATGGGTATTTCAACCAGGAATTCTTTTACTGCAACGATAATTAGACGAAAACTGCAGTAGCCTACAGTATACTCCACAGTAGCTTTGGTCGAAGCGCCCTTAAACCCAAATAACAAACAATACTCCACAGTCTTGGTCGAGGCACAGTCACTTTGGTCAAGGATATTGTTCTTGCTGGCAATAATTGCATCAGACAGAATTATCGCGGCCAGAGCAACCACCCTGGCCAATTGCCTGGCTGGAACCACAGTGTAAGATTAAAGCATGATTTTGCACGCAGGGCATTTATTTGCTGGAGGTCTAGTGGTTCTCCCAGAGATGGGCCCCTAGCTCAGCACATGAGACAAACCCGCCTCTCATTCAAGTATGCACTGAGAAAATGCAAAAGGGAGCAAAACGCAGTTATGGCCAACAAATTGGCATACTCATTCCTGAACCATTCCCCCACTCGTTTTTGGACTCAGATTAGTCAAGAAATGCGATGTGGCATTCCACTTCCATCGAGCTTCGGCAGCTTCACGGGTAAGGAAGATATCGCTAACATGTGGAAAAAACATATTCATTCCATTTTCAATGATGACAGCTGCTCCAATGATGATGTTGCAATCAATCAGTTATTGCTAGAGCCTGCATATGATATCCCCCCGATAACTGTTGAGGATGTAAGAAAGTCAGTGGCCAGGCTCAAAAGTGGGAAAGCTCCTGGTTGGGACTCCATAGCTCCTGATCACTTGTTGCATCTATGGCCAGGTGTCTTGTCCATTCTGACTGTCCTGTTCAATGCAAGTATGAACCACTGTTTTCTGCCAGATGATTTGATATTTTCCCTGCTGGTGCCCATCGTCAAGGACAAAAGTGGCCCATTGGATGACACATCAAACTACCGAGCAATAGCTCTCTCTACCAGCATATCTAAAGTGCTGGAGCTCATCCTTGTAGAACGGCTAGAGCTAGGGTGGTGACTTAATTTGAAATGTTGGTCACTCGCATCTCAAAATGTGCTCTGAACGATTGTGATCGAAAGTACATAGAGCATTTTGTTTAAAAAAAATGGGGCATATGGTATGAACATGGCCTTCGAATGAAACCGTGTTCCCCCAAAAACATACATTCTCCCTAATAGAATCTCCATAAAATGTGATCCAATGTTCAAACTGTAATATTGTATGCATACAGGTATATCGGTGCCAATTTATATCTCCATGCTTCACTTACGTTTGGAAAAATTAGCCGAAAACCGTAAAAAAACGTGAAAATGGTTCAATTCATTTTTTTGTAGTGATAGTTGAGCAAAAGGTGCACGATTACATTTAGTACGCTAAAATAATATTTCATTTTAAGTAACCGGGTTATAAGCAGAATCCCAATAAATATTATAAATGAGTGAAGTTATATACTTCTTAGTATTCATTTCAACATATTTTGCCTAATGAAGTGCGACGTTTAAGGCCACAAACTGCAATAACAGTGTTCGATAATTATTTTTTGCACGTAGCAGTCAGCTGTTGACAGAGTGTTTGGTGCCGTTGCCATGGTTGCCTAGGCCATGTTGTCTGCAAACTTCGTGTGGATATTCCTCGCCGCTGCTCATATTCGGCTCCTAGGTGATTAACCACGTTATAAATTTTGTCAAATGAAGTAAAACCAGACTCCAACAAATTAAAGCAGACAGCAAGCAGGTTTACATCCTTCATGCGTACCTACAGCGCCATTAAACTGCCGTTTCGCCACATCGTGCTGCTGGCGTTGCGCTGCTCGGCGCCAGCGTAATTTACCTAACTTACCTGCTGACGGTTCCAATTGCAATGGCTTAGTTTGCTCCATAAATTATCTCTCCGATGAAAACCGACTTGCTTTCCGCTGGCAAGTGTCTCTAAATGTACACAAAACGATGGGGGGGGCTGTCGGGGAGCCACTAAGGCAAGCGTGGGCGCCATGGTCCAGAGGGGCGAAAAAATGAGAGCGGTGGGCTCCTATGGCCAGGTGGGCGTCTACGGCGCCCACTTGGCCTGCGTCTAGCTACCGTGGCGCGCGTATAATAAATCACCAACCTTTGCACAGTTAACACCAAATACGTGATATTGTTCACCATTTCGGAAGCAGATGCCCATGTGTGGTTCTGTCTTCAACTACGCGTTTATTTGCTGTTTATTGTCGTCTTTTACTCTATTTTACTTCTGTTTATCCTTTTATCGTCTTACTTCTCCCCTTTATCTCATGCCTCCCTGGTCCATACATTTCCGTTTCGGAACATTCCTAGGTACATTTCCATCTTGCCAAGATCCCTTCCGCATTCCCAGCCGCTTTGTCTCTTTTCAGGCCGGTAATTCGTCATGAGGGAGGTCCGGTCGCTGACGGTGAAAACTTTGGACACCGAGACCTACGGAGAGCGTCATGACTTCACGCCAGGCCTGCTTCCCATCGAGGAGATCATCGAGCTTATGCTAGCTCACGCTCGCCCCCGCGCTGGCCAGCAGACTCTACGTCGTGACGAGGCAGCTGCGCTAATCGCCGACGGAGTCACAGAGCACTACACCTGGTGCAACATCTACACCAAGACCAGGACAAACATTAAGAACATGATCTTGAAGCTCTTCGACGAGTTCTCCACCCTGATCAAAACGAGGACAAACCGAAGAACCGAGTCCTGGCTGGAGAACCACGTCAAGCCCTTCAACAACCGCGTCAAGACGACTCTCTTCGAAGCAGCCACCAACGACCGAGAGGCGATCAAGAAGCAGGAGGCTCTGTACGGGGTCAAGATGACGGAAGAGGAGAAAGCATTTCTGCAAGATCAACGAACCGAGAGGAAAATGTTCTGTGACGCGGTGGTTGACAGAAAGTGGGAGAAAATGATGCAGAGGAGAGAGAGGACTGAGGCGGGGATGGCCAAGTTGAGGGAAAAGGAGAAGAGGGGGATGGTGGCGTCAGACAGGCAGAGCCCGGCTGAGGGTGACGAGGCTGAGACTGACGAGCCGAGCACGCTGACGAGCGCTGAAGCAGACGAGACTACCATCGAGTACGAAGCGGACGAACCAAAAATGAAGAGGAGGCGTGTGTTTGGCCTGAGAGGAGCTGACACGGATCTGCCTCAGCGCTGGCAGCACATCCGCACTAGCGAGCGCAAGGTTAGACCAGAGTACTACCGAGTGGTGGACAAGCTCATGTCGAGTTCTCACATGTCACTCGCGCAGGCCACAGCGGCCGTGGTGGAGGTCGGCAGAAACATGTTCAGCCTCAAGTGGAAGTACCACGATGACGACGAGCAAGTGATTGACATGGACACCGCACCTCACAAGAAGAACAACATAACAACGAGCAAGGCCATTGAAGCCTTCACACTCTCAAAGATCGTCCAAGAGATGCTCGACTCGGAGGACAGGGCCACCATCACCTACCACGACGACGGCAGCAGGACACAGGGAACCGGAGCCTACTCGGTGCAAGGAATCACTGCCAAGGGGCAGTACTACGCTCTTCCAACCCTCAAGATCGCCGCTGAGACGAGGTAGAACTTGGCAGATCTAAAGATGGCCGTCCTGTCTATGCTCGCCGTCTGTGGAGGGGTGACAAAGGAGTGCCTGTGGGAAAAGGTGGACTTTGTCATGACAGACAGCGTTAGTCACAACATGGGCGTAGACGACATCGTCGCCCAGAAGCTGGAGGTGAGCCACATCCCTGACCACCTGCTGTGCCACGTGCATCCCAGCCTGATGTTCAACAGGGAGCTCTGCAAGTTCTGGAGTGACGTAGACAGCAGCATCGGGCCACACAAGATCTTCGCTGGATTTGCCATCACGATCGGGAATCCGCAGGTGTCGGTGACGGAGAACTGGCTGGATTGCCTCCTCCGGCTGGTCTCGCACGACTTCGACCACAAGCAGTGGAACAAGGCGGAGATGTTCGACATGTACCTAGGACACAAGAAGAACCCGGCGAAGAGACTGCAGAAGGAGAGGTTCAACTCACTAGTCTACAGCTGCGCAGTGGCATTGTACCTGGACCAGGACGTCACAGACTTCCTGCTCAAGTTCCAGACCATCACCAACCAGCTGGCCTGCATCGTGAGATGCTTTGAGCAGCTGGACTACGTGCGGGTCCTGGCCGCCGTCGGCGTGGCAATCGGCGTCCACCTGGTGGATCCGTTTGTGTCGCTCACGTCCAGCAGCTCCACCACCTACGCCGATATCAGGGAGGCCTTCCCGCAGCTGTACGTAGATCTCACCACGACGCCGGCGGAGAACCTGCTGACCCTCTCCCAAACCAGCCTTCTCCTTCACCAGCGAAGAGAGGTTCCAGCAGGTGCTGTACCCCGAGGACCTGTTGAAGCCAGCTGAGGCCGTCCTCCAGAGCCACAAGCAGGATGCCTGCCGAGTCCTGAAGATGCTTCTCGCTCACATCGCAGCCGGTTGGTCAAGGCAACGGGGAGACGTCTTCCAGTTCGGAGCATACGCAGATCCGGAGGCCCCTAATCGGCTGGACAAGATGGACGAGGGCAAGCTCGCAGGTGCGCCGATCAACAACCTCGACCCTGAGCGCTCAGTCGGCACGGTCAACTATGGGCTGAAGATGAGGGGATCGGAGAAACTGGAGGCTGTCAGCAGAGCCCACGTGAAGGCAAGGGGAGCTGCTCTGATCGAGGGTGTGCAGATGGACGCTTGCTTCAAAAAACTGGTGAAGAAAGACGGAGAACTTCCGCAGATTCTAGAGGCGTGGAGCACGAAACAAAGAGAGCTGAAGGAGGAGGGGTTGGGTGAGAAGGAGGCGACGAACATCTCGGTGGATCGGCAGAGGAACGCAGACCTGGCAAGCCTGCGTGCTCTCGGCGGACCGTTCACCGAGGTGGAGGAGGTGGAGGCGTACATGGCCCGCGACATCAGCGGCAAGGAGAAAAACAGCCGGCTGTATCTCGAGATCAGGCACGCGCGAAGTTGCTGCCTCATCTACCCGAAGGCAGCAAGCATCTTCAGACTGAAGAGGAACTTCAGGAACCTGACCACCGAAGAGTACGCACGTAACCTGTGTGTGTATCTGGCGAAAATCACCTGCCGCGCTGACGTGAACATCTCCGACTTCAGCGAAGCTCTGAGCAGGATGGTTTGAGTCAGACCTATCGGGCGACGAGAGGTCAGCTGCGGACCCAGTCGCCAAAGAGCATTGTGGAGCAGCCCGCCACCAGACTGACCGAGTTCCTGTGGAGTGTGGAGAGTAGAGCGCGTAGAGAGTCACCACTCGACGCGCTTCGGTGGCGCCACGCCGTCTTTCAACTAGCCAGCCCCGGGAATTCCCACGCTGGGCCCACGGAGACCCGACGACTGCGGAGGCTCTGGGTGACACGACGACGGACGACCTTCTTCTGGCGCCTCAGTCGTCAGCAAGGTCGGTCTTGGTTCTCAATTATGTGATTTCGACCTTAAATCGTGACAGGAAATACACGGTATAGGCAATATTATGCAACTAAGCTATTGTGATTACTAGCTAGCATTTGCGAGCCAAAACTCTCCTTGCAGTTTCAGATTGTCCGCGATGGATAGTCATTTAGCCATTGAACCCAGGCCACTAATCATTTTTATGACAAAATCGCTGCAAAAAAGGCGTTACATTTGTCTTCACAAAGCTAGGGTTAGGTTTGCGTACAAACGCATGCGCCAATACCGCGGCGGGGCTCACTGTACGTACCGGCGCGACGCGTGCGCCATCTATGGGCATTTTTGTAAGCCTGAAATTTTCTGGACATTTTATGGAATTCCTCAGAAACGAATTGATACCGAGAAACGAAAATTGGTATCTGGCTACCTGTGCTTGATCGTCACAACATATTTACTTTCAGCTTCGGATCAGCCTTACTTAGTCCGCTTTTAGGCGGGAAAATGTATGCTTTTCGGACAAACATGGTTTCATTCAGGGGCCATGTTCATACCATAAGGACCCGTTTCAGAAAAAAATGTTACTAATAAAAAATGATCAGCACATTACGGAGCACCTTTTGAGCTGCGAGTCGCATCAAAAAGTTGAAAATTTAGAATTAAGTCACCTCCCTACAGTAGAGCCGTTTTTACATACAAATGAAGCTCAGTTTGGCTTCAAAGCCGGACACTCCACCACCCAGGCTACATATGTTCTGAAGGAAACTATTCACCACTACACCAGGCAGGGTAGCCCAGTCTATGCCTGCTTCTTAGATGCCAGCAAGGCATTTGACAGAGTTTGTCATGCAAAGCTTTTTCAAATACTAGCTGACAGGTGTGTCCCGACAGCATACCTCGGACTTCTAATTACGTGGTATCGGTCCCAACAGATGGGGGTGAGGTGGGCTGACAGTAGATCGGAACCATTTTCTATTCAGAATGGCGTCAGACAAGGGGGAAATATCTCACCTCTGCTGTTTAATGTGTACATAGATAAGCTTTTATGTGATTTGCAAAATACTGGTGTCGGTTGTCATGCTGGACTGCACGCTGTAAATGTTCTGGCATATGCTGATGACATTGTTCTGCTGGCCCCCACTAGGGCAGGACTTCAGGTGCTCGTTAGGTCGTGCGATACCTTTGCAGCCTCGATAGATGTGAAATTCAATGTTAAAAAGACTGTCTGCATGATGTTTAGCCCTCAAAAACCATACTCGTCATCACATCTGATGTGTAGACAAGGGCCACAAGTACTCCTCTGTGGAAAACCGCTTGTGTGGGTCCAGAAGTTCAGGCATCTGGGGCACGTAATTGGGTGCAACCTGAGTGATTGTGCAGATATGCAGAGGACCAGACGCGCACTGTACTACCAGGTAAACATGCTCTATGCTACGTTAGGTTATGCAGACAAGCTCATGCTAGTTAGGCTGTTTAAGATATACTGTACTCTTTATGGGTGTGAATTGTGGAACACTGTGGGTGTTAAACTAGCTTTTCGCGAAGTCTGTATAGCCTATCACTCCTGCTTGAAAAGGCTAGTCAAGGTTCCTCGATTCTTTCGCAATCATGAAGTGTGTTGGCAGTTTGGAACTCTGCCGTGCTACATGCTGGTGGCAAGTAGACAGCTTTTATTTGTGTGCAGCCTCATGGACAGTAGCAATGCCATTATAAAAGCACTGCGTGAGAGTGATGTAGCTCGGTTGGGTATTATTGCACAAAATCATGCTCGAATTAGGTATGAATATGAACTTGTATCTATGGATTTATCGGTGGCCAGTAAAGCTGACATCAAAAACACATTTAGGTCCCGGCTGGAACGAATTGTACTGGAAAGAGCAGATCAGGCTCATGTGCATGACCCAGGGTAGAACAGGACAGGTGTGGCACCCTGTGGTTGCTGTCTCAGTTTGGTTGTGCGTCGCTAGTCTGTATGTATGAAGTAATTGTGTGTTGTAGTATGGTAGCCCAGATATGTACCTAGAATGGTGCGAAATAAAGGTCATTATTATTATTATTACAGTACTTTCCAATGGCACAGGTTACTCAATTCAACAAGGTGGCAGCACCATCGCTGACTCACGAGACACCAGGAATGGACGTTGCGTGTGAAAAAAGTACCATTGCCTTAAATATTATAGAATAGACAAAACAAACTTTTTTCCATCTCTCTCTTCCAGGAAGGCTTTATATGATACATAGTGTCTTTTCCTGGCCAGATGAAACCACACCCTGGAAGGTCTTGCCGTTAAAAACATTCATGGTCTTAGCTCACGTTTCAAAATGATCGAAAATCCAGTTCCCAGCGAGATAATTTGATGCAAAGCAAAGCCAGTACTTTGTAGCTCACCATTTTGCTCTTGTTACACGTGACGTACTCACCTTGCTGTCTTGTGTGAGAGAGGACCGGCGCCGGCCACTGGATCTGGCACATTTTGTGCAAACAGCACTCGCTTGCTAAATGTACACGATGAAGCGCAAATTCCCTCTGACACTACGAAATAGTCTGGCTACCACAGCCTCCAAAAGCCCGTGGTGTTCACTTTCAGTAATTTCCGTTCTCTCGAGCCCAGAGTTTGCTTTTGGCTACGTACTCCACGGGAAGGAAACTTCAGCGTGTGGTAAAACGTAGCATTAGCTCAGAGAATGATTGATTTACAGCATAAATCATGGTTCATTGGAACCACTTGAGCGTGAAGATACATGACCTGATATTTATCAGAAATACAACTTAATTTCGGTACCGTATCCAACGAATTATTCCCATGACGTCATTGGCTATACTTCTTGAACTTCTACGGCGCAAAATTTGCGATGTTCGCTGCTCACGCTACGCGCCGTGCACTCATGGCGCTCTTAAAAAGCCGGCGTCAGTCGCAATATTTTACGCTTGCACGAAGTGTTTGCATGTTTCAATTTTGATAGCCGTGCATTGTGCAGATAATTAATTCCGCGTGTCACGTGTGTGTTGTAGGTATGAGTATTCCTACTGCGTCTGTGCGGGAACAGTGGTTAGTTTGCAACAATTCGCGTGGAGAACCATGATGTTATTCACATTTTGAAGTAGGTATCTACGATGCATTAATACCTAGGAGTGTATCCATTGATACCTGAGGCCTGGCGGGATTGACGTCTGACCAGGGATGGGAAACAGCCGTGTGCTGGATTTTTGGCATGCAGAATATTATCCTATCCCGGAGAATATTATCTGCTCTTCCCCCCACCCCTAAAAAAAAGAAGAAGAATGGTGCTGTTCAACAATGACTGCACACGTCTTGATCTTTGATGGCAAGGCATCAACTTATATGTATGGAAAGGAGTTTCTAATTTCAGAACCGGAATGAAAATATCATTCTTTCAATGGATGGTTGAGTAAATTTGTATTTGCATTGAGGAGTTTAAAACATCAATCCAGCCCTGTGTCCGTCCATGACATCCCTCCAAGGTTTGCCCCAAAAGTTGAATTGTTGAAGCCATGCTTCATCCCTAGACAGGCGACAGGGAGGGTATCCGAACAGTTATATTATCCGAACACCAGCCCTTGCAGGCCTCAGGCATCGCGTTCGGCCAGTAAATAACAAACACTCGGAGCTGACAAATTACATATCGAGATGTTTACTAAAAATGCGCCAAGACGTGTTATCAGAATATTCGCGAGAAACCCTGAAATGACCTTTTGTTACGAGATGAATACTTCTGTAGGAGATACACGCCAGTCATTAACGTGTTCGTAGTTGCGAACAGCCACATTTTCCTTTTCGGAATACAACACACCATTACATAATAATGTTTATAAAGTTGTGTGTAACTTGTTCGAGATCGAAATATCGGTTTAAATATGGATAGCCTGTATATTTTTGCATTCTGTAATCACAGTACAAATATTGGCTCGGTCATAAAGGTAGAGCCATTCATTTCATTAGTCAAACAGAAGCAGAGCCATTCGTTGTATGATGCTTTATGTGGTCGGATAATCTTCGTCACCTTCCTACGTAACCACAGCAACCAGCATTTGTATATTTTAAGCATGATATAACATTTCAAGAAAAAACATGACAGGAGCATGTTTCTGACACGATGAAGACAATGTTACGATTCATTGCAATGAGAAAGGTGACTGGAGTTTGTGATATTTTTTCTTGCAATTTCTTGTAAGAATTTCACAAATTTAAAAGTATTTATGCTGAAGAAAGGACGTTCGACTAGACTAGGTAGAAAATAGGGAAAATTTCTGGTTTCATGTGTTTTATGAATTCCTGCAGTTATTTTCTCCAACGTAATGCACACAAACCTGATCAAGATTGTGACCACTCATTTTCTTTGCAATTGCATTCCTTTCAGTTGGCAACAAAATAACACCAACATAACAGGTTTGGAGTTAGACAATATAGGCGAAAAATGTTCTTAAATGTAACCAAATCCAACCTAACTCAGCCAGTCATATCTGTATTCACGAAACGTGTTACACACATTTTACCTGCATGAAGCAAACAAATGGTATAGGTTGGTTAGGCTTGGTCTTTATGTTGAACATTTTCAACTTCTTTTGACATTTTCCAACCGACATGTTATTTTTGAACTATGATAAGCTAGTTCTGGTTAGGTTTCTCAATTTGATATATTATGCATGGATAGACATTCTTCCCATTTTAAGACTTTTTATTACATGGGAAGTTCGACTAGGGTAGGTTAAACTATGTCACATCTTTCTTTTTGAACATTATTTTTGATGCTACATTGCCAAACTTAAAGCCTATTTTTGTCATTGTTTTGCCTGCCAACTGAAAAGCAAGCATTTGCCAAATAAATGAGTGAACACATCATGCTAATCACAGTCACAAACATCACATCGGATAATGAAATCCCACGAATGCACAAAGTATCTTCAAGCACAAATTTACTGCTCAGCCTAATATCCATTTTCAGAGAGAAAAACATGCTATCAAAAAACGGGTAAGGATTTCAAACAATTTTGTTTGCAAAAATGTACACAATCAGACCCAACCTAACCTATTACAGCCTAGCCTGATGTTGAAGATAAATAACTTTCTTTTTAAAATTCCAGATATATTTTTTTAAGCATCAAAGAAATTCTAGCCTAACCCAAGCAAACCTAACCCAAGCCTAACCACTTTGTTTGCTTTATGGGGGTAACTCGTGTGTAAAACTTGTCTCGTAAACACTCTAAAGCACCATGG
Source organism: Ashinkailepas kermadecensis (assembly GCA_034440615.1). Classification (NCBI taxonomy): domain Eukaryota; kingdom Metazoa; phylum Arthropoda; class Thecostraca; family Neolepadidae; genus Ashinkailepas; species Ashinkailepas kermadecensis. The sequence goes on along the minus strand of JAOTOM010003012.1, from coordinate 3,079 downwards.
TACCAAAAGAAGAAGAAACAACTAGGCAAAATTGTGTTACATTACATTACATTATGCTATGTTCAGTTAGGCCAGATGCCATAACCAAAAAGTAACCAAATAACCAATGTCATCACCAAAAAAAAGGCAACTTTGTATGTTAAGGTATTGATGAATACTTTGATTTTTTCAAATGCAGCATTGATGAATGTGACTGAGACCATTTGACCACTCCTTTCCTCTCCAAATAATTATGTTCAGCTGTTGAGCAGAATAATGCTGAAAAGGAGCTTTGATTTGGGTAACATAGTATTTTTAGAAGTACAACCAAAATTAACCCAGGCTATCCTGACCTCCCTTTCCAGAATACAAATCACTCCCCAAAACTTGGGAAATATCAAACATTTTCATGTTGAAATTTTATAAATAAAAAGAAACCTGACCTAACATAGAGTAGCAAGCTTCTGAAAACAAACAACTTCCAATTTGGTATTCAAATTGTAAAACAACTTTCCACTTAACTGTCCAACTTAAAATATCATAACCTACCCAAAACTACCCTAACACATCCTGACAGCTTTGTTTGTTTTACCAAAGTAAATGGGGGTAAAGCCTGTCTGGTGAGTACCTTGGAGCCCAATAGTACTGAAGAGTATGCACTCCCACACAAGGATGAATGGTTATATTGTCTCAATCACATTCAGAAACATGCTCATACACTTCTTCGTAAAATGCCATATCAACCAAAAGGAATAATCTACCTGGGAACCTTTTGGTAGATGCACACCTTAGGGCACGAATTGGATTCTGAGAAAAAAACATGTTTGAATATCATGCTCATAAATGTCATTAAGTTGCTATCAACACCAAGGTCAGATTCAGGAAATTGGTTGATGGCCCTTGTTCTGGAGGGATGCCACTTTTCTCTTGGAGTGCCATTGACTGGAAATCTCATCGAGTGGCGGCGGGGTGGGAGAGCACTCCATGTTCCTGGAGGGGCTTCTTTACCAGTGGAAGGAGCATCACATAGGTATCGGAGGGCACATTACCCTAGTTGCTACCCTGGATCTGCTACTGGTGGTCGCCAATCTCTAGAACAAATGTTCGTTTTTCAATTGGCAAGCTAAATATGGCCAACAGCTTCATGCAACTCCAGGTCTTTAGTGAAGCCATACATGAAGAATAAGGGGTCAATTTACATTTACATACTGAAATAGCATATTTGGAAAAATGTTCCAACAACGCATTTCATAGCATGATTACGACGATGTGACCACTCATTCCTGTCGCAAATGCTTGCTTTTCAGTTGATGAACTACTGCAACATTCTTTGTCCACATCAGGAAATTGGTCTGATCGAAACGTTGCAGCATAGTTGAAGCTAGAATCATTTCGGACACCTCAATGAGATGGCCATTGGTGCCGTTGTCACTGGAGTCCTTAGGTGGGGCACATCAATGCAATCTGACCTTTTCAGAATTCACTGATGGCTGTCTCAAGCAGAATGAGAATTAACGTGCTTACTTCGGATACTAGGTCTAAAAACATTTAACCCTCCAGGTTCAAACTTGATAACATGGATATTGTGCACTTATCTTCAAAATGGAAACGGTACAACATGATGGATATGACAAATATGCAACATGCAGCTATTCTAATCACCAGTCAACTTGTGATGGTTTGGTATGAGTTGTGTTGTGATAGTGTGTGTGTATTGTGGTGACGTTCTTGTCACCAATCTCTGTAACGGACAAGTCAAAAACACCTTCCAATGTTCCAAAAACATTGGAAAGAATTCCAACAAAGGCAAATAACACCTTCGATGGGAACTAACCACAGGAGACAATATAGTTCTTTCTGATCCGAGATAAATAGGGTTGGAGCGCGAACGCAACCAACCCCGGGAGCAAAAATTTACCCGCCAACTACCCAACTCATTGGGCAATTGCAGGGATGAAGCCCAACCGAATGGAAGGACCTCGCCCTTGGGGAACCAACTTAGTGATCTTCTTAGTAATCATAGTGACCTTAATCATCTTAGTAATCTTCTTAGTGACCTTAGTCACCAGATGTACACGGTGTTCCCACGAGCATAAGCATAAGCTGTTAGCGTTTGATTGGGGTTTGGTAGGTTGAGTTGTTGAGTTCTTGAGTTCAGTCGGATTTTTGCTTACACGGATATCCGATGGAACAGTATCATCTGCTTTTCGCTCATAACCGCTCATATTCTGATTTTGCAGCCACAAACGTTTCATCATGACAATACATCATATCTGGCGGGAAGTTCCGAAGATAGTGAAGCACCAATATTTTAATCTCGACCTATATATGTCGAGTATTTGGACATATTAAAACAACTGCGAATGAGTTAAACGTCACTGCCCTCTAGCGGCATGCACTGTACTACAAGTAGGCTCATTTGCCGGTGATCGACAACCTGGTAAATACCATCGGTTTCATCTTTCCTCTTTGCATGCACTTTGCCTGGTGGATATTTCAACCAGATAACTTTTTATTGCAACGATAATTAGACGAGAATTGCAGTAGGCTACAGTATCAATAACCGAGTCGGTCCCTGCGGCGCCAAAGGCCTAGTTCGGGCTCCGGACCAATCGACTACAATTGGCGGCGGCGGTGCGATCAAAAGCTTTCGGGTCGTCCGACTCATTACGACGGGAGTCAGATGACTCGGTTTGGTGCTGTAGCGGACTGGGAAGCGGAGGATTCGCGTCGTCTGAATTCCTTCGTAACGGTGTAGTGACACTCACGACTTGGCTCGGTATGACGCGCGAATGCAGCCACTTACACAGAAGGATTGCGTGCAAGTGATGAGTTGGGGAGTCGCGAGCAAGATGTACGGCGATTGCAAGATGGCGGCCCTGCCAGATACAGGTTCTGGTGAGGGTGCTGTTGTCGCCAAGCAACGGCAGACTGTAGCAAGGCGCCTCCAGTACTCGTCTGCGCGCCAGCGGACAGATGACGTAACGACTCCGCGTAGCAACGTGGCATCTCGAGGACACGGCTAAGGCTCAACGCAGAAGGGCTGACTCACAACTCCAGCGTGCGATTCTCAGAATCGGAACCGTGAGTGCCTTGCCAA